>JARHVA010005239.1:1115000-1267470 GCA_037957365.1 Torreya grandis
CCAATATGAACTCCTTATCGAAGGTTTGAATGGGGTAGGCATTTATGTCATCCTTTCTAGTTGACCAATTTGGATTGATGACCTAATATTATATAACCACATATATTTTATGTGTGTCAATCCATGTCTCTACAACATTTTGGTTGTAAACTAAGATGAACTATGGGAGACTATAGTGTTTCTTAAATTAGCCTAAAATATATTTTTTATTTTATTTTGGGACCCTAAAAATTATTTAAAGTCCTAGGTGGCATCTTCAATACTCATTAGGTTTCTCAATATTTCAAAAATATCATCGCAAGGAAATAATTATAACTTTATAGAGGTATTTTACAATCATAATTTGCCTTGGGTAGCAAGTTCATCAAGGAACTAGGTCTCATCCTTATCATAATCCGAGGTGGGCTTATAAACATATTCAATATCCTTAAACACTTTGTTTTAATGTTTTAAATGGTTTAGTTATAATTAGGAGTTGTTATATTTGTATTCAGGGTTGAGTTTGGGGTCAAAATATGATGTGGCCATGGCTAGGAATTATGATCTATTTAGGGAAAAAAATTAAGTCTAAGGGAAGAAATAAATGCTTGAGAAAATTCTAAAGGGAAGGATTATTGAGAGTTGGTATCAGTTATAGTAAATAAAATTATCTTAAGGAATTATAAGGATCTAAAAATATATCATGTAATAATGGAATTTAGGTGTTCACCTTACATGAATTCAAATTAGAGTTGGTGGCACAATCTACTATAAAATTTTATGATCTAGATAACTCAAACAATTATGAAAACTTACTTCTAATTTATATTTTGTAGTGGTTAGGGGACACTTATAATTTATTTAATCAAATCCTAGTTACCCATATTGATTAATGTATAGACATGGTAAGCATTATAACCCTTATGGAACCTTGACTATATTGCTATTTGGGCCATATGTACCTTATTGGTTTGTCTAAGATAGTTAGGTGCACCTTGAGTGTCACTTTCTTGCCCTTTTCATGAACTTGACTTGGCCACTTGGAATTTACAAGTAATCATGGCTCCCTACTATCAATTTGTGGTTTAATTTTTACCTTTCCTCTCATTTTATGGGTCATTTCAAACCACTTTTCCATTTGGCATAAAAAATTGATTTGTGGCACTTTGTAATTAGCCTTGGGTTCTAACTATACTTCATATCTAGAAAAAAAGATGTTTTAAGCCCCTATTGTTATTTTATATAGAAGTACCTTATGTCAACATATGTTTGGTCATCTCTCTTAGGACTCTAACATCTCTAACAAACCTCAAGAGATTCATAAGTCTCACAGGTTCCATGTTGCATCTTATCAGTCATCAAGCTTTCCCAAGACTCTGACATCTTTGATACCCATAGGAAACTACAAATTATGACAAGTTTCATGTTGTTCATCCCATTCATCAGATTTTGCTAAGGCTCTAGAATATTTGACACCACTAATATACTGGAAAGTCTAATAAGATTTGTTTAGCATCATGTCATTATTCATGCTCTCTTAGGACTCCAACATCTCTGATGCCCCTAGGAGACTACTAAGATTAAAAAGATCTATGTGATGTTATGTCATTAATTTTAATCTCTCAAGATTTTAAAATCTTTAGTTCCCCCACCAAAAAAGTTTGATATGATTCATATGGCATCATCCCATTTATTGAGTGTCTTAGCACTCTAACATCTTTGACACCCTTGGGAGGCTAGAAAGTTCGATAGGATCCAAATGGAATTGTGTCATTATGTAAGATCTTCTCAAAATATAACATCTCTAACACTCTTGGGAGATTGATAATGTTAGGAACCCCTCCAAGGAAGCACAATTGATTACCTTACTTATAAGCAATTAAACACGGAATTATACCAGAATGATTAAGTAACTAGAAACTTGAAACAACAAAGAATTTGAGAGACAATACACAATCTTGTATTAAATACTCGTAGAATAAAATACAATAAAGAAGATGCCACTTCTTCTTCCACCTCAAAGTTTTGCCACACCTCAAGACCTTCTTCCCTCTCTCTCTTGCTCAACCACAACCAACTCAACAACCTGAGTTGTTATCCCCTCCTTGAATGCTTCAGCTGATCTCCTTGACCTTACACCTTGTAGATCTCCTTAACCTTGCTTCCTTGCTTCAATGCTCTTACTTGCCTTCTTGATTACAATACATGCCTCATGGGTCTTTAAATAGAATCCCATGCATACAAAAATAGACCTCTAATTACAATAATTAGACATGCAGCTTAAGACTATAATTAGCCTTTTAACATGCAAACACTTGCTTCACTTAACTGACTATTCATCAACAGCAGTTTTGGAACCGCCACAGGCAATTGATGTCAGTCCATGTCTGTCTAGTGCTGACTGACATCAACCAACTCCTTGTCGATGCTGATTGCCTTCTACATTGTATATGACTAATGTCGGTTACACTGCCAACGCCAATACTTCTAGAACATTAGCAACCTATCCATGTCTACAATAGTTGAAGCTTTTAGCTCCATAACCTAACAATCTCCCACTTGGAGATAAATAGCTGCAACTATACTTATACTTGTACACCATCTAGTTTGTTCCCTTGTCTTTGTATCCCTCTTCAATATCACTCTTGAAGACCAACCACCACAAAACCTGTGATGTTATACCTGTCATCCAAGTCCCCTACCACATCTGAACTTTCTGACAAGTCCCACTGGAGACAAAATCAACCTATGATCTTCCATGTCTCTTATGTAAAAAGAATTTTTCTACTCCCAAATTCTTCATGACATAGCTATAAAATAACTTTACCCTTAGCTCAAAAACTCCCTGTATATGTAACCCTGCAACAAGCAACACAATACAATAACAGGATAATGTAGCTAATATTATCCAACCTGGTAAAGATAAATACAATGGTCAAACCTCCATTATCTTGCAACCTACTCAAGACCATATACCCTAGCCTTCTATCTCACGTGTCCATCCACTCTCTTCTCCAACTTGGGAATCCATCCCTCATCTAGTGATTTCTTCCAGCTAACAACTCCACCAACAAACACCTGTTTGGTTCTTCTCCAAGGACTCACTCCTCATCCATGCCAAGCTCCCACTGTTTCTAGATTCTACCTGCATTGCCTCTTCACATCTTCCTAGTTCTTAACCATCAGTAAGTAATATAAAGAAGGTGAATAATGAATATGAGGTTCACTTACACTTTTTGACCTCCATGTGGGTGTTTGAGACTCCTTGATAGCTTGTTGTCCGCCCAACATCTATTTCAGTGACCGATCTCAGCCATCTCCCAATTTACATCCGACTGATGTTAGTTCCTTACACTAACCCTAACTACCGACATCATTTCCCTGGCTGACACTTGTGTCCCCTCTGTCGATGTCAGTTCCTACCTAGCTGATGTCAGACTTCTCTGCCAGACTCTACCGACCATGTTGGTCTGCACATGACCGATGTCGGTATCTGCCTGATTGATGTTAGTTCCAAGTGACTGACATCGGTGTCTATGTATTTCTGTAAGTGATGAATTCTTCACCTATAAGCTCATCTTGGATCAAAACCTTGTCCATACTACCTTGCTCATAATTATTTAGTCCCTGTGACTGATCTCTGTCCATCATCTCCTCCATAAACACCAAGGCTTCCCTGTTCTTGTCAAAAGCATCAAATTTCCTTTCCTGCAATGAACTTGATCTATGCCTTCTGAATCTAAACTCATACCTTTTTAATCAAGAATGCCCATTCCCTTCTTATTCATGTGACCAAGCCTATTAAGCCACATCTTTGAATCTACAGCTGAAGTAGATAAACTAGAAGTAGAATCAGTAATACAAGTAGATAGATAAAGAGTACCTACTTTCTTACCTCTTGCTAAAACAAGTGTACCCTTGGTAACCTTCCAAGAATCCACTGTGAGGGTTACTATGCATCCCTCATCACCCAACCTTCCTATAGAAACCAAACTCTGCTTCAGAACTGGGACATGCATAACCTCTTTCAACACCCATGTGTTGTCCATCTGCAATTTCAGCTGCACTTTCCCTTTGCCAACTGTTTGACAAGGCATACCATCCCCTAAATAAATCAGTCTAAAGTCTCCTTGGACATACTCATGGAAAAAATCTCTGTTTGGGGATGCATGAAAAGAACCAGAATCTAAAACCCATGATTCTATCTGACTATCCAAAGAAAGTATGAGCACGTCCTATGCCACAATAACTGCATCCTTTGCTTCTTCATTACCTTCATGTTTATTTTCTTTACCCCTCAACCAACACTCTTTCTTTGTGTGTCCTCTCTTTCCACAAAACTAGTAGGTGACACCTCTGGATTCAGATCTCCTTCCCATCTTTGACCTTGATTTCCCTTGCTTGACCTTCTCTCTTTGCCTTCCCCTGCTTTCTGCACTTAGAACATTCCCTAATGATTCACCTATGCTTTTCCTATGTATTTATACATTCAATATTACACTCACAACATCATCAACTTTTAAGATTTTAGAAGCAGACACATAATTACTTACTGCCATAACCAAACTATCCCAACTTTCAGGTGAAGAGCATAAAATTAAAAGAGCCTTTACTTCATCATCAAAAACAATATTGACTGAAGCTAACTGGTTTACCAAACCATGGAAATCACTAAGATGAGTATGTACCGATCCACCTTCCTACATTTGCAAAGTAAATAACTACTTCATAAGAAATACCTTATTTGAAGTTGAGGGATTTTCATATAAATTTGCCAAAGATTTTATCAACTCTTCCATTGTCTTACACTATGATAAGTTGGAAATCACAGATGATGCAAGGCTCAACCTTATGGATCCTAGAGCATTTTGATCAAGAACATTTCATTCTTCATCCTTCATATTTGTGGGCTTGCATGTAACCCCACCCAATGGTAAGTATAAATCCTTCTGATACAGATAGTCTTCTATCTGCATCCTCCAATGTTGATAATTCTTGCTATTAAACTTCTCCATTCATAACTTACTTTCTTCTACCATTGCTATACTCCCACTCAAATAGAAACCCCTATGAATGACCTATAATCAAACAATAGCCTACTCCCTGCAACTGTAGCTCTGATACCAACTATTAGGAACCCCTCTAAGGAAGCACAATTGATTACCTTTCTTATAAGCAATTAAACATAGAATTATACTAGAATGATTAAGTAACTATAAACTTGAAACAACAAAGAATTTGAGAGACAATACACAATATTGTATTAAATACTCTTAGAAGAAAATACATTAAAGAAGATTCCACTTCTTCTTCCACCTCAAAGGCTTGCCACACCTCAAGACCTTCTTCCCTCTCTCTCTTGCTCAACCACAACCAACTCAACAACCTGAGTTGTTATCCCCTCCTTAAATTCTTTAGCTGATCTCCTTGACCTTACACCTTGTAGATCTCCTTGACCTTGCTTCCTTGCTGCAATGCTTTTACTTGCCTTCTTGATTACAATACATGCCTCATGGGTCTTTTAATAGAAACCCATGTATACAAAAATAGACCTCTAATTATAATAATTAGACATGTAGCTTGAGACTATAATTAGCCCTTTAACATGCAAACACTCACTTCACTTAACTAACTATTCATCAACAATAGTTCTGGAACCGCCACAGGCGACTGACGTCAGTCCCTATCTGTCCAGTGCTGACCGACGTTGGCTGACTCCCTGCTGATGCCAGTTACCTTTTGCACTGTATATGATCGACGTTGGTTACACTATTGACGTCGATACTTATGGAACTTCAGCAACCTCTCCATGTCTGCAACAGATGAAGCTTTTAGCTCCACAACCTAATATATAAGTCTGATAGAATTCATGTCATGTCATCTCATTCATCAAGGTCTTTTATCCTTAGGCATTTTACTATTTTGTCATGGATGAATATGATGAAGACATGTAGTGAGATCTCATTAATCCTAATACTCAAAGAGTCTTTTCTTTAGTAATTTTCTATGTAGGGAGTTGATGAATGTGATGAAGACATGTGTATGATAGTTTCTTATTCTTTTTCTTGGATCAACTTGTGTTATGCTTGGGCCATTGGCAATTAGTTAATATTATGAAGAGATACATTATTTAAGGGTTTCTCCCATTTCATATTCATACTACAAACCCTACTAAATACAAGTCCAACTCATTACTTAACCCTTCACTAACTCTAGGCACCCAAAATATAAAATAAAATAAATAGTTATTACTAATATAATACACACACACCCAAAAAAGTGCTATGTTTAGGTACATAAATGATTTTATTTAGTTGAACAAAAGAAGTGTGTAACCAGATTAGTGGAATATGACTATGATATTTTCTATAATAAGGTTGAATATAATGTTTTTATATATGATTTGTCTTAAAATTATAAATAAAATACATCTTTTTTCACGTTATCCTTACTCATTCCATATTAGGTGCATCAGGGACAATATAATTGGTCCCATGACACCCAAATTCAATAATGCATTCATAAAGTGACCACTAACCCTACCTCTCTATAAAATTAATCTTGGGATGGTCCCTATTTAATGTATAAATGTTATCTATTACTAGAACCAAAATTAACAATAAGATAAATAATTTTATTATAAATACATGCCTCTCCATCAATTGATTACTTAGTTATTTACAAATCCTATGAAAGGATCCACCAAGATGTTTTTGGGAAGGCATTAAAAAGGAAACAAGTTCTTTGTAGAATTTGGAATGTCTCGACATAAAAATGGAAATTTTTTATCACCCCAAACATGTTTTGGCCTTTTCCTATCCCTATTTAGGTATTTTAAAATATTTGCATGGAATTTGTTGAGGTACTGCCTAAGATATATGGGAAATTATTGATTATCATAGTGGTAGATCAGATCTCCAAGTATGACCAAATTTTCACCCTTATCCATCCTTTTAATATCAATTTTATTATTCAAAAATGTCTCAATTATATTTTTACTTCCATGGGATAACCTCTTCAATTATGTGTGACTATGATTCCAATTTTACTACTAATTTTGTTTGCCAATTTTTACCCACATATAAAGCTTATGCCTAAATGGATGAATTGAATAGATTTACATATGGAATGAGTGGTCCAAATATCACATGTATCTTGAAAATATTTTTTAACACTTGAAGTAAACTTAAAGTGTAGTTTTTCAAATTTTAAGGAAGTATATTCTTATTGTGATCAATGTAGTCAAGATCATGGAACAACTTTTCATAGGTCTCAGAAACTCATTTTGAGCCTTGAAAGTTATTTCATAAGAATAGAAAATTTAGAACATCATCAAAACATCATGTAAAAAAAATAGGTCAATATGATTTGACATTTAATAACTACACATAGGGACCCTCTCAAGCTAAAATATTACATGTACATGAAGTTATTCATGCCAAAAACATCCTCTACAAATTTGGTATCTTGATGAGCTTTCTATCTCAAGATATAAGCTTAAAATTTAGACTTGAATAATGATAACTATGTATATATGTCAATTTTAAGACTCATAAAATATCCATTTAGATTCAAATTTTCTAAGGTTGAACCTCAAGATAATAGATGTCAAGATCATGGAAGCTTATATCAAATATAATGGAGTGCATTTGATTATGCATCAAAGATCAATGGTGAGAATCAAGTTAAAAAGTCAACATAAATACATCAATGACAACTATCAAGTTCTCAGGTACTTGAATAAAGATTTAATGGTGTGTGTAAAATGAAAATTCTAGTGGTCCCAAATAGTTCAATGAAATGCATGTAATCATACAAATCAGATCAATAGTAAGTGGTGAGTTAAAAGGTCAACATATCCTAAGATAAAATATGCAAGTGATAAGTGTCTCAACTATATTAGACTAGTATAAGATCTATGTCTCATGTTCATTCATACCAAGAAACATCAATGGTATGTATGAGGTCAAGGAGTCAAAGAATTGACAACAAGATCCTGAGAAAAAATTGGGAGCTAACAGTAGGATCCTAAGAATGAATAGGGAGATAATATTTGGCATAATATGAGAAGCCCAAATCAAGATCAATGGTTGATATAAAAATTTGAAAGCCATGGAATTCAAATGGAGAATGAATTAGACTTAGGTCAAGATAGGGAAAATATTTAAAGAGGATTACATGAAGGTAGATATGTTAGATAAAGGATTTTGCCACCATGAGTAGGTAGAATACATAAATTCAAGATCGAACATGATCTAAGTTACTAAGAGAAGACCTTACAAAGCTATCTAATGCCATTAAATCCATATAAAACTTTTCAAGAGCTCCTAGATGTAGTTTTTATGTATCATTTAGATCTAAGAGTCCCTACCCCATGGATTTTCATGTCCAATAATAACTATATGAAAACTAATAAGGTGATTGGTTTTCATTCATAATGGATATATATTCAAGATTTATAATCAATGTTAGAATGGTGTCTTTACAAGGAATGTCAGAAAGAATGTCAATGAGAAAACTCAAGTAGCTACCTAATAATGTGTGAAATATAAATCATGATTGAGGAAGATAGTGAAGGGCATTAATGTAGAGGATATCAAGAAATATTCATGTGGTGGTGGGGATTACTTCCTATAGCTAGTCTTGATATTCACATTCTTCATCACACCCAAGAAATATATTATGAAATTAATTTAGGGGAAGGCTCGAGAAATATTTTGATGGTAGTTGTTTTTAGTGGAATTGGGCTCATTTATGACCCTTTTAGTGCCAATTTCCCTCTCTCTCTTACCTTCTTTATCCCTATAAATACTAGATTTTAATTTTTGATGTGTATCCCTTGGTTCGGTATAGTGAAAATCTACTAAAATCACTTTATAAACTCTTTGAAGCAATATAAGACAATTTTAGTTTCTATTTTAATGATAAATTTAGTTTATTGAAGTGTTATTTACATAATATATGTTATATATTCATTATTTGTAGGTATTTCATGTACCTTGCTTTAAGAATATTAGTTTCTTGTAGACTATGTGAAGTTTTAGCTAGTGGGATTTTTGTTTAAGTGTCATAAGTCCATAGTGTCTTACATAGACCTATCTCTTTCTATCCTTCAATCTTTAAGTCTTTTTTAAACCTTCATGAAAAATACTCATGTTTGGAACCCTATCATAGAATTTGATCAATCCTTATCCCCATTGGATTCATTAGTAGTTGTGAAAGTATCTAAGTTTAAAGTGGATCATTGAACATTTGATGTATCACCACACTTAATATAGGTTTTCATTCATGAACTCTCTCCCATTTTCATCCCAATAAATTAATTTTAAAGAAGATGGATTTAAATTATCATATTTAAAGAGTTAGCCTCATTAAAAATCCTAGAGGTTTGACATAAAATTAGGTAACCCGAAACCTAGGGTCATACCCATGTTGGACTAGGTTTGAAAGTAGGACTTGAACACTTTTATCTTCATCCAGGGTGTAGCCTATAACCTTCAATAGTTTCTAGCATGCCCGGTGGGACCCAAAAACATTATCTATAGCTAAATTATGGAGCTAAGGAGAAGTAGTTGGAGTAGAGGGAGGCATCCACCATCATCAAAAGCTACATATTATCCAAGTTATAGAGTTCATAGTATTATTTAGACAATTCCTCTCATGTTAAATATTATTAGAAGATTAGATAGTAAAGGTATTCCATTTGAATTCAATGATATACTTCTACTTCATATAAAAGAGAAAGATTCAATAAGATAGGTCATTTTCACCAAAATAAATATTCATCTCTTAGTCATCCTATTGATTGAAGTAGTGCAACCCCCACTATCCAAATCATAAGGCCTAGAATGCAACATTTTATACCCTTAAATGGTGGAATCCCTCCAAAAATTCAGCAATATGATGATATCCATGCTACCTCTTTGAATATTCTACCATAATTTACAAGAGAAAAATCCACCACCCCTGCAGAACACATAGCTAACATTGCAAACATTTATTTAGTAAATAACATTATGAAAGAGAATATAACCATGAGATTACTAGCCACATCCTTGAAATTTAAAGTCCTATAATCATATAGGGGTCTATATCCTACCTCAATAAATACTTGGGATGAGTTTGGTGAGTTCTTATGTAAATATTTTGTGGATAGAAATGACCATGTGTCACTTGTCAAAAAAATAACCTCAATCAAAAGGGAATCCCAAGAATCTATGGTTGATTTCATCTATAGATTAAAAAATACTAGGAATAGGATCCCTATCATCATTAAACCCACACCCAATTATGCTTTTCTTTACTATTTTAAATTCATAAATTATAGTCATGATCCAATCTATGGGTATGACAACTCTACTTAGGGTTTATGAGATATCTATAAGAGCAACACATTGTTTGATACAAGTAGAAAAACTCATGCCAATACCTCTCATGCCAATTTTACCTAATTTTAAGCTAACATTACCAATTATTTCTCAATTTCCCACTCCAAATAATCAAACCCAACTTGATGATAGTCAAGTGGATAAATTTGGAAGGATTTAGAGCTTGTTAAAGGCACAAAACAAGTTAGTGGCTATAGAGAGACAACAAAAAACTTCATATAGGCCATACCAAGGTTGCTTCCAAACCCAATACCCTACTCAATCCTTAAATAAACCCCCTTATCCATCAAATCAACAATACCAAGGACAAATTACTCAAGGTAGATATTATAATAGTTTCAACCCCACAACTGTAAGTAGATCAAGAGCCTTAGTTTGCACAAGAGGGTCAATGGCAATCAAGAGGGTAGTTCAATGAGATGTTAATGGCTACAAGTGGAGAAATGTATTAGGATCCTAATTGGTAACATGATCCTTTATGCCAAGGCCATGACATAATGCCTCATCAACCACAAGTCCCTCTAATAAATTAAGATAACATGCCTACCATGACATCATCAGAATCTCAAAATCAACAAGGAAACATGTGTAAGGCACTAGATGACACCATGTGTATGAAATTTCAAGAGGGAGAGTACATTTTTTATCATGTAATAGTAAACATAGGGTAGACCACTAAAAAGGTAGATGAATTAGTTATAGCCAATATAAGGGCAAATATGAGGAGGTTGGATGCTAATTTGGGGCAACCTAAGGCTTCTCCAACACCTTCACAAGTCATTCAATATACTACCCCTTTAAATATATCTTTTAAAGATTCTATAAATCAATAAATACCTTAAAATCATGGATAAAAATAAAAATATCCTTTTGTTCCTCATGTCACTCAAGTCCCAAGTGATACTTCTACTTTCAAGGTATAATTCAAAGGTACTAGTCTTACTTTCAATATTATGGATCATATGAAAAAGGATAATGTCACTATGTCTATATATGATGCTATTTATATCTTGGAATAAAAATAGATACTTCAATAAGATCTCACCAAGCTTTCTCATGTGAATAAGATAGCTGATAAGGTGAATATTATCTTTACCAATAGTAGTTAGCCTAGTCAAATTTAGGTTCCTAGTCAAGCTCCTAGTCAAGACCAAGTTCATAATGTTTTTCATCCCCCTAATGTTGTAAAACCCCTTCCATTATATTTTCTATTTTTTATAGGGAACTAATTAATGCATAATTATATGATACATTCAAGATCTTCAACCTCAATTATGCCCAAATCCATAGTAGATAAGCTTGAGCTTAAGTATGTGCCTAATGAAAAAGGTGTTATCTAGTTAGATGGTTCCCCCACTAAAATAGTAGGTATATTGAAATATCTTAAGATCAAATTGGTAGCTCAACCAAATTGTTTCATCACTTAGGATGTAATAGTTGTAGACCTACCCTTATATTTTTCCCTATGCCTATCTAGGGACATTACTATAGAATTTGGGGGTTATTTGTCCTTTGATTAGTCATACATGGTTTTCAAGATTAGATATGAGACTAGGTTCAATCTTAGGTAAGAACCTATCTCTAGGTTCCATCTAGAGCCATATATTCCTAACCTTCCAAATGTCAACTATATCATATTTGAAGAGGATAAAAATGTTAGTGAACAAGAGCCTCATGACCATTTTGAAGGAATTTTATACCTGTAATTGGATGAATAGGCATTTGATAATCATGGATTTCATCCCTATAGTAATATTAAAGAATCATATTTAGGGGTGTATTATATGAATGAGGATAATGTTGCTATACCTTGCCTAATTAACACCACTCAAGAGGAAGAGGGTCTATGGATTCTATTATTTGATGGATCAAGATGAAAAAATGGTAGTGGAGATGGAGCCATGATAGTTTCACCATTAGATCAGAAGTACTATTTAGTTACAATATTTCAATTCAATTACACTCCAAACATAGTTGAATATGAATCTCTTTTACATGGTCTACAAGAGGCAAGAAGAAGGGGTGTCAAACTACTTCAAGTCAAGGGTGATAATGAGCTTCTTGTACAACATGTGAGATTCATATATGTAATAAATAAACATAATTTGAAAGATTATAGGCATTGTGTATGGGATCTTAAAGAGTACTTCTTAGTATTAAATATACAATCCATACCAAGAGAGGCAAATCAACACATAAATAGGCTTACAACTATTAGAGCTTAATATGAGGTTGTAGAAGGAGTCAAAGCCAACTAGAGTCAAGATAGTATCAAGGTCATATATATGCTATATTTACCTAAAAATGAGGTGAGTTGGTAAGTGTTTGATAATGATGACCAAATTATATGTTTTCTAATGCAAGAGGTAGAATTCTGCCATAAGAATTAAAAAAAATCCAACATCAATATGATTAGAAGATAGTGGAGCTAAGATCTAAATAAATGCCTAAGGGGATTGTGACATTATAAATCATCTTAAATTAATATCACCAAGTGAGAAGAGGTAAGGCATGTATCTCAACTAAGGAAGAACATTATGAAAGGAAATAGATCTTCAAAGATAAATTGTTAGGCTTAGGAAGTATTAACACAACAAAAGAGAGAGATATTTTTCTTGCTTTATGCCAAGATTTATCTAATGTATTTTCATGGGAATATAAGTATTTGAAGGGTTTTGATCCCAAACTTACAAAACATACCATTGAACTAGAGAGTAATGCAAAACCAATAAGGTACAAACAAAGAACTATAAAACCCAAAAGTGGAGGAGTTGATGAGAATGAAGATATTTTAATTGATTGAATCAAAGATAATATATCCCATTAAACATTCCTCATGGGTGGAAAACCTTGTGCTAGTGAGGAAGAAAAATATGGATATACATTAATGTGTTAACTATAGGGACCTCAATAAAGTGTCCCTAAAAAATCATTACCCATTGCCCTCAATGGCTCAAATTATTCAAAAGGTGAAAAGTTCCTAGAAATTCTCAATCCTTGATGACTAATCTAGTTATAATCACATTATGGTCAATGAAGAAGATAATCATAAGACATGTTCACCATAAAGTGGGGAACTTATGTATGTATGAAAATGCCCTTTAGATTATCCAATGTTGGATCAACATTACAGAGGGTAATGGTTGTTGAATTTAAAGTTTTGATCAATGACATGGTGCTCATCTACCTATATGACATCATTATTTTCTCAAAGATTCTAGTTAATCACATTTCTCACTTGAGGTTAGTATTTGAAAGATGAAAAAAAATTTGTGTGTCATTGAATCCTAAAAAATGTATATTTGGTGTTTATGTTGGTATGTTATTAGGACATAGTGTCTAAGGATGGTATTTCCATATATTTTGAAAGATTTGAGTCCATCTTATCCATACCCTTTCCCAAGCACAAGAAGGGTCTACAGAGTTTCTTAAGAAAGATTAATTTTATAAAAAGTTTTATCCCAAGCTTTATAGATTTTGTCAATCCTCTTACTCACATGTTAATAAAATGCAAGGAGTTTATGAGGACCAAAGAGGTAAGAAGATTTTTGAGGTCATCAAGGAGGCCATATCTCATGATCCTACACTTCTTAGTCTTGATTTTAATAAATAATTTTACTTTTATGCCTTCTATATGTTAGATATAATAAATGTCATGTTGATGCAATAAATGAGCAAGGTTTAGAACATCCTATTCATTTATTTAATTAGTATCTAGAGGGGTATGAGGAGAACTATATATTTTTATATAAACATGTACTTTTACTAGTGAGAGGTTTAAATAAATTCAAGCACATGGTCTCCAATAGTAATATCATACACATGGTGGTAGACCCAAGTTTTAAAAAAATTATACTTAACAGAGACCTCAATGATAAAAGAGCAAGATGGATGACAAAATACATGGAGTATGATCTTGAGTTTAGAGTAAAAAGTGTAAGTGGTAGATGGTTATGTAAAGACCTTATAGCAAAGGTAAAATAAGATAAAGATCAAATGTTGGTAGTCCATGATAGCCAATAGGCAGCTGTAGACAACACACATTTTAGTTAGACACATGATATACTCAAATTTCTTGAGTTAGGATAATGTCCTATGGGACTAGATAGATCCAAGAAAAGGTATGTCAGGTTTTAATGTATACCTTATGTCCTAATAGATGGAGTACTTTTACAGAGAGACATAAAAGGCATGCTTTTGAGGTGCGTGGAATCATGCCAAATAGACAATCTTCTTGAGTACTTCCATGATGTCTAGCTAGTGGGTACTTTTATTCTAATACCAAAACCTCTAATATCATTAGAGATAGGAAATTTTATCCCAAAATGTTTAGATATGCACACTCTTGGGTAAGGAAATGTAAAAAATGTGTAATGTTTGCTGGTAATCAGAAACTGGGTGCCCTTCCCATGTAACCCATATAACTAAAACAACCTTTCATGCAATGGGGCTTAGATTTCAAAGGGATGATACACCCCACTTCAATATAAGGACATAAATATATCATTACATATATAGAGTACTTTACAATGTGGTTTTAAGAAACTACCCTCAAGGAAGCTAATGAAGATTATATCTTAGATTTTTTTGATAGCCTTATGACTAGATTTGGTGTGTCATCTATAATCATTTTTGACAATAAATTAACCTTCAGCAACAAAAAATTATGTGAGTGGTCTCTTTCACATGGAATTTATCTCAAGACATCCTCTAACTATTACCCATATGGAAATGGACTAGAAGAGTCCACAAGTAAGAATTTGTTAAGGATTATCAAGAGAACTATAGAAGATGATTAGAGAGAGTGACATACTAGACTAAGGACTACCTTATGGTTAGATAAAGTGACACCAAATAAATATATTGGACTCTCCACATACATTATTTTCTATGGTAAATAGGCCATACTTTCAATATCTCTTGAACTACCTACATTAGATCTTACACATAAACTTGAGCTCTTAGAGGATGATGATATGCAGATAAGGTTAAATGAGCTAAGATAGTAATAAGAGACAAGGGACATTTTTATGAAAATTATGTGGTCCAATAAACACCAATTGAAGAGGTAATTTAACAAGAGATATTCCTCAAAGATATTCTAATAAGGTGATATAATCCTCAAATAGGATGAGGACCATGCAAAACTAGGAAAGCACTCCAATATTAACATTATTTAGAGTGGACCTTATGTTATCATAGGTTGTAAAGAGAACAATTCCTTTGAGCTTGCTATGTTGAATAGACAGAGCCATACCATCCTTGTAAATGGGAGGTATCTTAAATTTTTCTAGCAGTTTTGTCTCATGATCTTTGTACATAGGTACAAAGGTTTGTCTTTACCTCCAAGTGCTCTTTCACATTGCTCTATTTGTTATTTTCCTACTATTTAAATATTTTTTTGGTGTGTTTTGTTACTTTATTTTTATTTATGTTTCTATTTGCTTCAAAAAAATTCTAGGAATTAGAAAAAATCCTTTTGTAAGTAATACTTCATTTGTCTAGTGATCATGAGCAAACTTGATCAAATTATAGGTTTTATGACTAGTAGGCTAGTCAAGCTAGCTAAGTTGCTAGGAATTTTGGCCAATTTTATCCCACATACAAAGCTTCTACCTAACTAGATGATATGAATAGATTTTTGAATGGAATGAGTGGTCCAAATGTCATATGTAGCTTTTAAAGATTTCAAAACACTTTGATTAAAATTAAAGTATAGTTTTTCAAATTTTGAGGAAGTAGGTTCTCATGGTGATCAATGTAGTCAAGATCATGGAATGAGTTTTCATAGGTATCTAAAAATCATTTTGAGCCTTGAAATTTCTTGCATAAGCATAGAAAATATTGATCATCATCATCAAATCATGCAAACACAAATAGGTCAATCTAATTATACATTTAATAAATTTACTTGGTGAGCTTCTTAGTCCAAAAGACTGCATGGGCATGAATTTATTCATGACAAGATCATCCTATGTAAATTTGGTGTCTTGATGAATTTGTTATCTCAAGATATAAAGCTTCAAATTTAGACTTGTAAAATGACACATGCATGCAGATGTCAAGTTTAAGCCTCACAAAATATCCCTTAGGATTAAAATGTTCCAAGATTGAATGTGAAACTAATAAATGTCAAGATCATGAAAGCTTAGATCAAATCTAATGGAGCACATTTGATCATGCATCAAATATCAACAATGATCATCAAGTTAAAAAGTCAATATAAACATATCAATGACAAGTGTCAAGATATCGAGTACCTCAAAAAATATCTAAAAGTGCATGGAAATTGACAAGGCCAATGAGCCCAAATAAATAAATAGAGCATGTGAAATCATATAAATCAGATCAATGGTGAGAAGTGAGTCAAAAGGTCAATGGATCTTAAGATCAAATACATGAGTAAGAAGTGTCTCAACCACATTAGATTGGCATAATATCTATGGCTCACATTCATTTGTACCAAAAAAGAATGATGGTGTGTATGAGGTCGAGGAGTCAAATAGATAATATCAAGATCCTAAGAATGAATAGAGAGCTGATAGTTGAATCTTAAGAATGAATAAGGAGTTGATAGTTTGCACAATATGAAAATATTAGATCGAGATCGAAGGTAAATATCAAAAGTTAAAAACTAGGGAGTTAAAACGGAGAAATAATTTAACTTAGTTGAAGCTAGGGAAAATATTTTAAGAGGATGACATGAAGGAAGATACATTAGATAAATTATTTTTCCACCTTGAGTAGACAGAATAGATAAATACAATATCAAACATGATCTAAGTTATCAAGAGTAGACCCTATAAAGGAATCTAATGCCATTAAATCCCTATAAATTTTTTTAAAAGATCTTATATGTAGGTTTCACATTTTGTTCAGATCTAAGAGGCCCTAACCTAAGGATTTTCATGTGTAACCATAACTATATGAAAACCAATGGAGTCCTTGGTTTTCATCCATAATAGATCTATATTCAGTATTTAGAAGCAATGATAGAATGTTGATTGCATAAGGAATATCATAAATAAAATTAATGAGAAAGTTTAAGTAACTACCTAATAATATGAAGAACATAAAGCATGATTGAGGAAGATAGTGAAGGTAATTAATGAAATAAAATTGAGAAATATTCATGGAGTTATGGGGATTGTTTCCTGTAGCTGGTCTTGATCTTTACATTCTCCATCACACAAGAGAAAGATACAATGACATTAATACAAGGGAAGGCTTGAGAAGGATTATGGTGGTAGTTGTTCTAAGTGGAATTAGGCTCATTAATAACCCATTAAACACCAATTTCTCTCCCTCTTACCTTTTTTCTCCTTATAAATACTAGTTTTGAACTCTTGATTTTTATCCCTTGGTTGGGTATATTGAACCTTTACTAAAATCACTCTATAAACTCTTTGAAGAAATATAAAACAATTTTAGATTTTAATTTAATGCTAAGTGTACTTTATTAATGTTTGATATATAAAATATATGTTGTCTATTCATCATCTATAGGTCCTTCATGTACCTTTCTTTAAGACTTTTAGTTTGTTGTAGGTTGTGTGAAATGTTATCTAGTGATGTTTTTCTTGAAGTGTCATAATTCCAAAGTGTCTTAGTAGACATCTCTCTTTCTATCCTTCAAGTTTCAAGTCTATTTTAAATATTCATGTAATATAATTATGTTTTGAACCATGTCATAGAATATGATGAATCTTTATCCCCATTGGATTCATTCATAGTCATTAAAGTGTCCAAGTTGAAAGTGGATCGTTAAACATTTTGTGCATCACAACACTTACGGTAGGTTTTAATTAATTCATTCTCTCCACTTTTCATCTTAATATATTAAGTTTAAATAAAATTAATTCAAATCATCATATTTGAGGAGCTACACTCATCAAAAATCCTATAGGTCTGACCAAAAATTAGGTAACCCACAACCTAGGGTCATTCTCATGTTGGACTAGGTTTGAGAGTAGGACTTAAACACTTCTACGTCCAGTTAGGGTGTAGCCTAGAACCTAAAACACACTTATAGAATCAAATTTTTCACCACTATAGCACCCAACATAAACTAACTTCTACCTAACATCTAAAAAATGATGGTTAGACATAAATTGTCAAAAAATGGTTAGAGACCTATAATTGGTGTTTTAATTTTGATCAACAAACTTAAAAGGTAAAATGGTTTCCACTTAATAAATGTTGGTATAAATATACATACCACACTACCACCAAGATGACCCCATATGAGGTTATTTACAATCAAACACCATCTTATCTTTAGACATATCTTTTAGGTGTAGACACTTAACTTTGGCCACTTTCACGCCTAAACTAAAATTCAATATGATTTCTAGAAAATGAAACATTTTAATCCTAGAAACCATTTAAATGGTAGAATTTAATATTTATAAGGGATTTAATTATCCAAAAATGTGGCAAGGATATCTAATTTCGTGTATTACCCTGTATGTGTCACTAACTTAGTTCAATTTAACCTTAGTAAAATTATGACCTAGTAATTTGGCACTTTTGTACTATGAAGATATTAATTCATAACATTTAAAATAATTTATAAAATAAAAAAATAACTAATTAAGATTAATTAAATTTCAAATCTTAATTTACTTTCCTAAAAAAAATTCCAAATCAAATTATTTAATTTCATTTACCAAAAAGGGATTTTTCTAGCTAAATATGAAGTCAAAAGGTCAAGGAGATAATAAAGTGTTTTATTATTTCCTAAATATTCCAAAAATATGAGTCATAACCTTAAAAATATATAAAATGAGTTGTCATGCCTCATAAATATCTAAACCTAAGGTGTCAAGATTTCATGAGTGCTTTGACTGAGCCTAGGGTTAGCCTGACTCAACCTAGGTTATTTTATACTCAGCCTAAGTTAGAGTGCTGAAATATATGTCATTCTATTTTTTATGTAAAACTTGGCTTTATCATTTTCATGTTTGTTTTAGATATTTATTTTTAATAAATGGTGGCTTTGATTTGATAAATGATTACTTCACTCTATAGAATCAATGACTTTTCTCCTATTCAAAATCAGATTCATAATGTGAACTTACTCTATATTTCAATATTTTATTGCTTATGTTTATGGATTCACCTGACTTAATTGGAAAAATCACTTGACTAAATGGTGGATTCATCAAATTTGTTCTTTGTGTTTGTGTTTGCATAAAATGAATATCTTTCACCTACGAACAACTTCTCTCTATGTTTTTCCAAAATGTAAGAGCTTGAAATGGATTGTTGCTTACTCATTTGCTTTTTGGCTTCTAAGAAAGAAAACCCTAACATTTTATGGGCACTAATTTGGAGAGAGAGAAGCTTAATCATAGTTAAAAAGTCACATACATTTTTTTGTGTTCTTAAAATCCATTTAATCACACTTGCCTTTTAATTTTTAACATTATTAGAAGTGACAAAAGGACAAACGGTCAAAATTTCAATCACACTTCAATTTAGTGCTATTAAAAGGAATGCACATTTTAGTTAGATATATTTTATTTTTATCTTTATGTTTATTTTATATTATTATCTATATTTCAAATTTCATTAGATTGGTTTCCTTGTTTGTGGAAAATTATAAACTATTATGTGTATGATATCCCTTTATCCTTTTTAGGGATCTTAGGTGACCAAAAGTACTTAGTTTATTGTCATTGTTTATAAGTTATGTTGGAAAAAACTTTGTGTATCCTCTCCCCAATATCTATGTGACTTGGGTGACATATAAATGACCTATAAAGTCTTTCCATTTTCATTTATTTCCCTTTATGCATTTGGATTTTGAGTGGGATCTCACTTCTCCCTCACAAGTTCTCTAGAAGTGCATTGACCTAGGGTTTCATCTCCCAACATCATACCAACCCTACTCCATGGTGGGGTATAAAAATTAAGAAAAATGTTGATGGGATAGTGGTGAGTAGTTAAACTAACCATCCCAATGGGTACCTAGGACATGTGATAAATAGACATCATAATTCACTAAGAACTTCATGAATGAACTGATTATGTAAAGGACTATACCATTTCATAACAAGTTAGGCATTTTGGACCCAATTGAAATGATTTCACCATCATGTCAGCCAAACATGGGACCATTTAGTGCATTTTATATTTATATATTTTAATCAAAACCATAATTACTACATATTTTCTTGCCAAATTTCAAGTGTTCCTCACTCTAAGTTCATGCCTTGTATCAATTCTTGAGAGACATAACGGCATATAAAATCTACCTACACCTATACTTTAATTTTTTATTAACACTTAATTCTTCACAATTATTGGTATATATATGGAAACTATAATAAAAGCTATGCACATCGATGTTATTTTTTAGATATAAGATGAGACATTTATGATAGTTCTATTTAATTTAATCTAATTTACATGTGTGTTTTTATAATAATTTTTTTTGTTTGTATTATCTCATTTAAACAAGTCCAAAAATATCACGTTGTTCTCACACCTCTTCATCCTAAGAGGTCTTAATGTATCCATTTTTGTGTCATACTTTTTACCTTGGTGTGTTGTTACATTACTATTTATGTCTTACTTGTTTAAATAGGGCATCATTATGTTTCCCATTTCATCTTAAATATTTACCTTGGATTTTTTATTCAAAAATCATTTATCATGATAGTTTTTTGAAGCAACATTATTACTCTACCTGAAGTAGTCTAAATATCTTATCATATTTAAAACTAAATTAAAAACTATTATTATACCTCTCATGTTTCAAATGTGTGGTTACACTTCCAATTTTGGTCTAGCTCTTTTGTCGTAGAACATTTGAGTCTTTTTAAATTAAATATAAAAGTCAACCTTTCAAACTGTGAATACTAAAATATTTATGTTCATGTCGAAGCCTCATCTAATTTTGGATTAGGTTTTCTACCTTTTGTGTTTGGATTGTGTTACGTAAGTTTATTTCTTATTTGATCTAAAATATGCCTTACCTAGACCTAGTGATTGGTGTTTTTTGGTACCTTATTTGAGATTCATTTAAGCCAAGTTTTTGCCATGTGATTATTTCTATCCATATTATAACATCTCATAGATTGAAAAAAGGCATGATCCTTTAGTGCAATATTTTATTACTATACCTCCTTATCTAGGCCAAGATATAGAGAAAATGACACAATACCTTGCTCAAACTATGCCTAACATTGAACAAAGACAAAAAGAAGAGCCCTACTATGTTAGAATGCCAAAAAAAATAATCTATGATCTATACTTGTTTGAACATCATTTATTAGAGAACCAATATGATATTCATATTAGAGATATCAAAGTAGGATCACCATTTTTTCCTAGACCTCTGACATGAAAGTCTAAGTATTTTGATTAGAAAAACTAGTATTGCACCTCAAATTCAACCATTTAAATAGGCATCAACTAGTTGTAGTTGAGATCTAGCCTAGATGCCATAGCCAGACCAAAATACAACTACAAAAGTGAAATATATTATGTATTAACAAATGAAATAGGTTCTATTAACCCTTGTATTTTCACCCTTTCAGGAGATGTATCAGCTCTTCTCATCCAAGTGTCATAATTGAAACACCTCTAGGCTATGGATGAGCCTAAAGATGAGGTGAATCTCTAGATAGAGATAGAACCCTTGATGTAAGACATATATAACACTCCTATGCCTATGATTTTGAGGGAAAATGGAGAGATAAAATTGAAAGTAAAATATCCTAAGGGAGGTGATACATCACATTATTTGATGACTACCAACCAGCTTCATGTTACACATGAGAACAAGGGACTAACCAAACATACACTTCTCTAATCTTCATCTTATCAAATTAATATTTCGTTATGAGGTTATGGATGAATGTCTAGGATAGGAGGCCTATAAAAGAGGTATATAATGACACTATTGAATATGATAACTCACTCAACCTTGACACTTCCTATAACACTTCACATGACTTACAAGAAGAAGCTTTTTAGCTATAAATAGGTGAGAGAATGAAATAACAATGCTAAGGAAACAACAAGTCATCATAAATAAAAATAAATAATCCAATAAAAAAATATGAATATTTATGAAAGAGGTAAAAATCAGTAGTCTTTATTGATCCATGGTATCCAAATGAGTAGGGCTTTACCATACTCATGTGGAGCATAGTTTTCAAAGGCCAAAATGGCTGGTTCTTATAGAACTTGAGAGAGAGAAGATAAGAAATGAGTCCAAAGGTTACAAGGAAAGCCAATAAAATGAGTTAATTGTGCATGAAAATAGGGTTTTAAATGGAATATTTAAGGTAAGAAGAGACAAGTGGCTTTCTAAGTCATGAAACTCATGAAAATTGGTGTGGAATTTCCTTTGCTGGCTCAAAAAAATGCCCTCATGATTTATCCCTATTTGAACATCCCAAAACTGACTAAGGATAGGTATATTGATTGGAATGAGAGAGAAGGCTTCCAAACATGCCTCTTCATGCATTGGTTTTAGTCCTGATCATCTAGAATCTCTTCAAAATGAGCCATCACTGCCTGTAGTCAAGAAAACTCCTCTTTCACACACCTTGTAGACTTGGCTTCTAAAAATACTTTAGTTTCCCATGAAAATTCATAAAACATAGTGGATGACACTTATCAATACCCTTAATGGTGTTAGATGAACCAAGTATACCTTAAAAATACATCCACATGAATCTTTTACACTTCTCACCATCTTATTCACTATGTCAATTTTGACTGGCTAAGATGAGAGCTCATATTGAGGAATTTAGGATTTTTTATAAGTCACTAAATTGACATTATAAGTTATCTTAAGTCTTAATCTTCCCTTTCATTTGACTTGCATCTCTTGAAACCTCCTAGAACCTGTACAATGAAAAAAATAATCAAAAAGAGAAATTTTGTACCCTATCTATACAAATTTTGTATAATTCATCCTGATGGTAGGGATATTGAACGAGAATTGTAAAACATCCAATCCTTTTTGTTGTAAAAATATGCCATCTTGGTGCATTATCTCCTTCATTTCCTTCCTCAGGTCTAAACTAAGGGTTTAAGAGGGTTTTAGATACTTTAATGCCTTAATCTTCATTCATAAAGATGCAACATTAGACATGGACAATAATTCTTTAAAACTATTTTTTATGACCTCATATAACTAATATTATCCCCTTAAGTCTCCATTCAAAATATAAAAAGAGATATGAGCTTCCAAACCTCTCCTATCGAGTTTATTTCTCCCTTTCTTATAGGTTTAGACTATATCTAAGATAATGGTGGCCCCCTTGGTCCTTCATCTAAAAATTTAAATATTTAAAACACCTATAATGACCCTTAAAATTTTTCAAAATCCATTGCTATTATTACCTCATGTGAGAATTGAATATGACTTCTCATTTGGGAACTAGGCCAAAACATGCCTAATATCATGTCTGCACCTTAAATCCCAAAATGACCTTTTTATGGCTTTCCCTTCATCCAAATATCTCATTTAACTCTATTTTCCCCATATAAATTCTCTAATCCATTATAATGTTCACCCATTTTAGAATTGAAAGTGGTTCTCCATTTAGATTTAGGCCTAAACTATGATTGAAAGGCCTACTTGCATACTTCAGGGTCTGGGATACCCTATTGATCCTCTCCATTCTTATAAAGGTTCATCATTCTCATTTATGTGTATTAAATCTTCCTAAACCTTATTGGAATTCTCAACCATATCTTGGTCCACCCTTTCATCTCTTCTTGTCAAGACTAGAGGGCTTATGTGCATAGGGAGTGCCCTTTGTCAGAGAATAAATAGAGGGAACTCCCCTATTATCTTAGAAATGGATAATTTTAGAGAGTATTATACAATTTATGGATACTTAATACACAAAACTTCGTCCCTCTATTATGACATTTTACGCTTGAACTTATCCAAAACCTAAAATAGACTCCTAGAAGGCAAACTGTTTGTTGGAATTCTACTTTGTGGGATATGTTAAAGCATCCTCAAAGGTATATTTATATTTATTTTAAATAATTATTGATTATCTATATAATTAAAATCATAATTATTATATTATAAGTCTTCCCTTCACTTTAAATTTTCATGTACCTTTCCATACACTTTGCCTAGCTAAGACAGAGTGTCACTTTTGACTATGTTCTTTCCAAAATAGGGGTTCACGTATAGGTTACTTTGCATGTTTTAACCTCAAATAAAATGTATATAACCTATTTATAACCCATTAGACCATTTTATATTATTTAGGTCATTTGACTCATCCTTATACACTATCAACACTAAAGGTACTATTTCTTGCTTATTGCCTGTAACAATCAATAGTAGTTGACTTTTTTGAAGCAAAAGGCTCATAGATTGGCATTATCCTTTGAAATTTATGCCACATGTTCTTTAAGATTCATATGACCCCTTTATAATTAAATTTATATTAAAAAATTTGGCTCTGTAATGCATAAACCTTTGCTATTAATAGTACACATCTATAGTCAGCTATAGGTGTGCATTATCAAATGGTGCGATACATTTAGGTGTATATGGGAGACAAAACACTACTTATCATATCCTTATGATGATATTTTAAATCATATATGTCACTTTAACCAATTTTAATCATTCAAATATGATGGCATGGTCTATTTTTTCAACATTAGGTGAAGAGGCTCTCTTAAGATCAAACCTATAGAAAATACTAGCTAAATTTAGTGATTTAAGGTGCATCTTTAGGCTCCTCTAACATGAAAACCAAATTATTAAATAACATAATTTATTTTTAAATTTATGATCCTATGATATGGAATTAATTATAATACATTTAGAGGCTTCAAAACACTTCAAAACACCTTTATAATGTATCCACAAAATGGCTTGAACCACTATTTACCTATTTTGGGGAAAAGGTCCCTAAACTCAACCACTGCCCTTTAAAATTAGTTATTCACTCCCATTTAACAAAATATCATACCAAATTAGTATAACATGATTATAAATAACATATTAGGATTTAAAAAGAGTTTCACCACATGTTTCAACCTCTTGACATGACTCTTTATCTCTCTATTAAGCCACCTATAAGTGGTTATGCAAATGTACAAGATGATAGTGTAACTATCCTTCAAACAATACATAATTTATGTAACTTTTATCACTCCTAGTTTATTAAAATATCCTAAAATTCATATTTTAAACCTTTATTAAATATAAACCAATCAATTAAGTCTTTCCCATAATGTCATCATCCTTCAGGGCACCTATAGGTGTGTTTTGAGATGTATGCAATCAGACAGGAGCATTGGAGAGGATGTATGGACTATGAGAATGTATCAAGAGCTTACCACCATTTTAATATTTCATATGCATTAATTAATATCATGGAAACTTAAAACAAGTCCAAATTACTCTTTTCAATGTGAATGTAACTCTTGAGAGCACCTATAGGTGTGTTTTCATGGTTGACTATGTATATGTTGTATTTGACTACCACAGTCCCATTTTACACTCTTTGGAGGATTTAAATTGTTTTATATTTATTATAAACACATTAAAACCTACTGATACCTCCAATACATATCCATTAACACACTAAATATGTTCTACAAATGTGA
Organism: Torreya grandis; assembly: GCA_037957365.1. NCBI lineage: Eukaryota > Viridiplantae > Streptophyta > Pinopsida > Cupressales > Taxaceae > Torreya > Torreya grandis. Next base: position 1,140,977 of record JARHVA010005239.1, read on the forward strand.
TCAACATGGCTACAAGTGAGATTAGATAAAGGGATAACTGTGAGTATGCCATGATTGAAAGTTGAACAAAGCATGGTGTGATGAAACAAAATATGTAAATATATGATAATATGTAATTTATACCTATGTAACACCATATTATATTAAAATTATACCTTTGTAGAAGACCAACATTCTATAATAAAGAAGAACTTGACTTAAGCTTCACAATTGTGACACATTCCTACAACTTAAGATAATTTTCACATAAAAGCACCATGAAAAATGAAACCAATAATTAAGATAATTTAAAAATATATAAAAAATCCTCTAGATTAAAAATCATCAATTGGATTGTATGGATATTTCTAAATTGGAGAAAAACCTATAGGGTGTAGGAAATGGTGAGCAGGAAAACACAATCAACTTGTTAGAATGGTTCATAAAGCATGGTTTACCAATAATTTAAATATTTTTATATAAATTAATCTCCATGAGTATAATGTTACCTCTAAAAATATTTTTACCTATAAACTCTTCTACTTACTGTACCAAGTACAAACCTACTGACCACTTTTATGTGTCTAGAAAGGTAAAGGAGTAAAATGGCTTAAGATAAAAAATGGAACTTATAGAGAGTTTAAAACATGTAATTGATTCTAATAAATTATTAATATACATTCCATGACCTTATCCCATGTGTCACCTTCCCTCATGGTCCATACAAGTTCCAAATTCCCTCTTTTCAGTTGGTTTCTTGATCTTTAGATAGATAAACTGCAATATTCAGATGGGTCTAACATTCTTGGTAGGTAATATAAATTATTAGGTGTTTTAAAGTAACTTATGGCATTTGAACACCTTGTAAACCATGCCACTTGCATTTATGACCCCTAATGACTATTAAGTGACTTGAAATGACATATAAACTAATTAAATCATGATCAAGGATGAAATAGCATTAAATGACATAAAAAAGCATATAATACACCCTATGACATAATATTAATCCCCATATAAACCTATAAAGTTCAATTTTTTTCCTATAATGGTCCCAATTTGACCTGTAGGGTCAAATTTGATCAATAAATTAGTGATTCATAGGGCTAGTATGCATATTATACTAAAGATCAGTAGCCTTATCATTCCATTAGGATTAGGGAGTCATCTAAAGTATAAAACAAAAAAAGAGGACTATGATAACTTACCACAATATTTTATCAATACAAGACTGATTGACTACCTCAACCACACAAAACAAAGGACACACAAAATAAACCGAATAAACTAACAAAACACATAGATGGTCAAAACACTTAGGGAAATCAGAAAAACAAATTACTATGAATGAATATAATATAATCATGCATCCTTTAAAATATCAAAAGGAAATTTCCTTGAATCTTATTCTTCATGAGATGAATCATGGTGCCAAACATGTTACTCCTTAGATTGGATGCTTAGTACATCAAACCTATTCCTTGGCACTTCAATTGATCTACTCTCAATTAGATCATCCTTAAATAGGTCTCCAATGTAAAATAATTAATATTTAATTTTTGAACATAATACATACTGATTCCTACTCTTCATTTCATGGTCAACTTATGTATCTCCTTAGGCTTGGATTCTCCACCTTGTCTTCAACTTAGAATCTCATATCTAGAGGTCTCTTATTGAGGTGGGGATGTAATGGGAGAGGGAAATCAGGGATTAAATTAAACTTCCTTTGTTGGTAATATGGAATAATACATCTACTTATTATCCAACTCAATCTACATATCAATATTTTCTTCAAAAACTATATTTGTCTTTCCAACTCTCTCTTCTAGCTAATTAGGTAAAAGATAACTTTGATAAGCTTGATTAGGCTCATGAGTAGGGGTCATGTAAGACTGATAGAAATCATGGGGAAGTGGATATGAAGGCTGATAGACTTGGTGAGGATTCTCTTCATAATTTCTTATCCTATCTATTAAGGATGTAGTCAAGCCATCTATTCATTCCTACTTGTACTCGTCTATCATTTGGCCTTGCACACTTGAAGAAGGTGGCAAGTAAAAATGGAAAACCCACTTACTATGTAATTTTATCTAAGGAAGGGTTTAACATCATGATTTTATCATGCATTGGAAATTATTGGGAATCACCTATAATGTGTATGGTTAGTTCTATGCTTCTTCTAATTCTTCTTGAACCAAGGTGACATGACCTATGGGGTAGCTTGCTCACATGGAGAGATTATACAATTCAACCTCCATGGGTATTATTAGTATGAAGAGAGATGAATATAACTAAAACATAACAAAAATTTCTCACTTCACCCAATAAAGTTTGTCACATGATGTGAGCATATGTTTAAGGTTAGACATAACCTACTAAAGACATGAATATGATTGCAATTTACATTCTAAATAATCTTCAATAACATGGGGGATGAATAAGAGATTGAAATGGTGATATTTAACATGTGAAATAAAAACACATTCCAATTATATAATATTTATGTTATCATAGGAAAATAAAACTTTATATATGTATAAGGTGTGTTATATGCAAAGTAAAACAAGGTAAAATAAAAACTATCAGTTAATGAAGATTAAAAGTGGAAGGTTAACATATGAGCACAAATAATTTCAAGTAAGTTTCCATATCACCTCTACAAAAAAAATTAGCACTAACTTTGAAGAAATGAAAATAAAGCCATGAATGAATTATATCCTTATATAACACCTCCTAATTGAATCCAAAATCCTAGGACTACCCTTAAAAAGTCTATCAATAACCTATTTCTAAATCTGAAGGCAAAAAGGATTTTATAATCTAGATATACTCTCTAAATGATTACCATAAAGATGAATACATCATATCACCAATCAAATAAGCATGTAAAACATGGATTTATACTTTAACAATAGAAAGAGAATGGAAAGGACCAACAAATCTCATTTATTTATTGAACTAGAAATGCATACAATGTGTAGTTGACAACACAACAAAAATACATTATGCATGAAAATCATGTAACAAGGGAGACATGTGTGATGATCTCAAACATTTCCAATGAATTTATAATAGAAATCAATTTGGAACTAGGAATTTTACACATTGAAAACTCTTTGAAGCTATAGCTCTTGACTCAAAATTGTAACTGACCCATATAAAGGGATATACCCCTTTACTTATATAGTTGAGATAAGCTTAACACATTTTTAAAAATGTTCCATCTGGAAGATTCCTTCACAGTCTTGGATTTTGTTAGACCTTGTAACAAACATGATTCTTTAGATTATTTGAGTGCTCCCATTATGATGGAAAAATTGATCCTCTACTAAGGTAGAATATTTCTTGTTATCCACAAGGAGGATAATCTTGAAAGAGACAAAACAAACCTTTGTATTCTTTCATAACAAGCAAAATCTCCCTTTCCTATGTATATGATTAAAAAAAACTACCTAAAAAGGGATGATCCACTAATAGGTGAAATATAATGGTTTCCCAATGGGAAATTAGAAAATAAAAAGTGAAGAGAAGTGAAGAGAAAGGAGAGGTGATGCCAACTCAGACGAAACTAAAATATTCAATTTATTTGTAGAAACAATCTAAATGATGGAATCCATTTCTAGCCTATTTTTTTGTTTGACATATTCATCAAACATGGGGGCAAGTCCCACTTGGTCTGGGCCTACTTTTTATTTGAATTTGAACCTCTTTTATTCAAGTTAGGTAGCATTCTAGTAAAGAGTGGTTTGATTCCACCCAATGAGTTCCTTGATTTGGTCACATGATTTCTCAAGTCTAATTGATTTATATTCTAAACATCAAAGAATTCTTGTGGCACATTAATGAGGTTATTCATAGTAGTGCACACTATATCCTCCCCTAAATATTTTGTGCCACTAAGGATCACCATCTTCCTTAATGTGGCATCGATCTATTTGGTCATAGTCCTAAGAGACTATTCTTCTAATTTTATATCAAAGATACCAACTTTGAGCATCATCACATGATGCTTGATGTCCATATGACAATCCTTTAGCCTTTTATGATTAGTTAGAGTAATGATATTCTCTACAATCAAGGTTTTTGTGTTCATATTATAGATCTCATCCATCTTTTACTGAGCTTAATCCCACTTCTTAGTGTCTACCTCATAGGAAAACATTTGGGCATCACATTCTCTTTTATTTTCCACTATGTCACTCAATCATTTAAATGCCAAGTGGATTATTTCTTCTACCTTAGCACCCAAGTCTTGTTTCTAGTATTCAATTACTCATATCTAGTCTTCAAATCATCAATTCATTTGGAGTCAAGTGATGGAAAGGAGAGATGGAGAGGACCTAGAGCCATACTAGCAGTTGGAGTTACTACCTTAGGTTCACTTAGTAACTTTTACAAGTATTGGATTATAGCCTAGTTTTCTACCTTCAACTCTTCTATGATGGCTTTATCTTTATCAATTATATGTGCTACCATGTTAGCCAAAACCTATGAGCTATGCTTCATCTCATTCTATGATAGCTCTATATAGTGTAAATTTTTATGGGAGCATCCATCTTTAATGTATCAGGTGGAGGGATAGATATCTCGACATTATTTTCTCCCATGGTGGTGAAGGTGGTTTTGAAATGTGTTTTGGCCTTTTTAGGGAGATTTTCATTATGTACTTGAGTGATATTAATTACATCAATATCCCTTATTTTTCTCATAATGTATTTCTTTTCATTTACCTACTCTTTGACCCAAAGAAAGAGTCTAGTTTAAAATCCCATTGAATTGGTAAACATTGTTGATGGCCTCAAGATAGTGAAGGGTGCTATCAATGAAGTGATAGATATATGGAGTGCCATAGGTTTTGGTTATGAGATCAACACAAAATTTAAAATATCCTCATCACTCTCTTATTCTTCACCACCCTTATCTGCTCCATGTTCCTTTTCTAGGCTTGGCTTTATCTGCTCCCAAACATGAAACTCAACTCGGGTTGATGAGATTCCTTAATCAAGTTCTTAATCAAACTTCCTTATTATATTAATTGGTTATAAGGATACATAACCCCTTCAAATCCTTTATTTTCTTGGGCCTAAAGCATGAATGAGGCTATGGTGACATATTTTCTATTTTAGGCAAATATTCACTAGTCATAGCCTCAAGACCTATATTTTGAGTAAGGTCATGAACCCTGATGCAAGGGAGAAGACCTCATGGTACTTCAATTGAAAAACCTCTCCTTGAAACATCATCTTTAACATATTTATTTAATTCATCCAAATCCTTGTTTTTTTTTGTATGGGTGGGGGTACCCATTTTCACATTTTCTCCTCCACCTTCCTCTACACTCACTTTCTCTTCTAGTGCTAATCTTGCCACCTTTGGAGGGGAAGGGGCATCTTATGGTGCTTTTGGAGCTACTTGTGATTTTTCTTACTCAACCACCTCTTCTATATTAGTGTTAGTTAAAACATCCTAATATGGATTTGCTTCAATTCTTTCATTAGGTTTTCTCAACTCCTATACTCCACCCTAATCACCTTAGCCTAGTGGTTGGGTAATGACATTATCAGCAAATGTTTTTGTTTCAGATGAAACTACTTATTTGTCTTGATGGGCCTGAGCTTGCATAGTCACCTCAACACTAACCTATACAACATCATCAAAATACAAATAATTATTTGAGGTTAGGATGTCTTCCTCATCACCTTTTATTTCTACCATTGAGGGTCCCTCTTTTATAAAAAATATCATCATCGAGGCCTTCACCTTTTCATTAATGAATGAAAGAAAGACATGAATAATATCATATTACAATGGGAAACTTAAAGGTATTTTTAATATTTTTTGCTACTGTCATTTCATTTAGAGTCGCCATCTATCATCTCAGCACCATTACTACCAATTTGGCATCTAGGTACCTTAGCATTTTGTGTGGGTACCCTAAGTAACCACTTACCTTGATATATGTGAATGTCATAAATTAAATGTAAGAGGAAATATATTTTGTAATTACTTATTTGGATTTCCTAGACATTATATTGAGGCTTCTCAAAGGAAATAAGACACTCATCATAATGTTGAAGAAGCAATTATACACTCTAAAATAGTTCTTGAAGCTCTCTATGGTGATTTTTAGGTATATTTCATAGATCCTTATTCCATTGGGGTTCTTGGTGAGCCCATAGAATGTCCTCTATTGTAATAAGTTGTACATTAAATTAGAAGACATGTAGAATGTACCTATAAATTCATATTTTCATAGAATTATATCTTGGCACTACATCATCTACCTATGTAGATTGTCACTGAGGATAGTGGCCTAGTCCAACTTCTTCTACTTCTCTAATATGCATATTGGAATCAAGAACATCTATGGCTCAAATTTCTCAAGATGGGTACGTTGTAAAACTTAGTGGCCATGGAAATAATGTATTTGGAAAATTTATTAAATTTCACTAGTTTGAGACTCTAGGACATCTTGGAGACCTTTTATCTCTTCTTGGCTAACTAGTAAGAGTTGACAATATCCAAAATTGTATTTTAATTCCTCTCCATGTACTAGTGGAATTCCTCTAGGGATAGTGTAATGATTTTGAGCTACGGACGAATTTCAAGAATTATATCAAGGGGTATAGGGGTGAAAGAATTGATAATAGATTGGCTACCATCAATGATGGTTGTGGTGTCTAGTTGATACACTCAAGCACATGCAATGATCAACTCTGTCTATGGGGTAGCTAGGGAGAATGTTATCATAGGGGAGATGTATCTCATACTAACATTACCTAGAACTTGAGGGGTTTTGGACACTATAATACATTTAATAGGGCCATAAATCCAACCCCATGACATCTTTATCCTTAATCCCATCCAAGACAAAGACAATGTGCCCTTCACAAAAGTCAAGGATGTTATCATTTCTACCCTATATTTATAGTGTAATACTTCAGATTTTAATGAATCCTTCACTTAAACAATCCTTGAAATAACTCTCAACTCCTCTCAAAGAACACAACAAAAGGAGATAAAATAACACTTACTCTTAATCAGGAGGATTGCACATAATGGAAGCTAAAAATCCATAAATAACTCATCATAATCACATTATTACACTGCACTCAAATAAGGAACATAAATATCTTGGGGGAAAAAATTGAAGCTCTAATTCAAAGGTTAAATGGAAAATGAAAACAAATTCCTTAGTTATAATCCTTTGCATTTAGAAATTAAGGTTGCCATTAATGCTTCAAAGCATAATAGTTAATCACAAACCACCCTCATTAATTACTTGAGCTTCATTAAAAAAAATGGAAGAAAAAAATGTTTATTTTATGCTGGGTGATCATTCTTGCAACACATGGAGCCATACAAGTATAAAATTTGTCATGGTACATTTTTGAGCCTTTGAGGACTTTTGCACTTCTTCACTTATTATTTTCCTTTGGTGCAATAATTTAAATATGCCCCAAGCTCCTTATGAGATTCCATATGTCACAATTTAGCTTTATAAATTTAGGTGTTTATGCCATCAATGACATTTTGACTTTTCCTACCAAAAGTTAAGTGAGGCAATCTTCAAAAATGGACCAAAACTAAGAAGACCCCAAGGAGTTGCGATGTGGCATCACTTTCTTTACAAGTTTGGACACTCAAGCCCTAGAGACTTTAAGAACCTTTAAAACCAAAATGCAAGTGGGTAAATATTCATAAATGGTTTGAAACTCATAAAACCCTAAAAAATACCATGTTTCTAACTTATACTTAAACCTAGACTCTCGACCTCTTTTTACCTTTACACTAGATTTCTTCATTTAGGGAAGGGTGCAAGATTCTTCCAACCCCAGATAGTATTCATAGAAGTCTCATGAGATAGACACACGTCCATTATTTGGTTCATCAAGTAATTCCTCACATCATTCATCAAAACACATTAGGTGTAACTTGGCAATTTTATTCAAGGCCCTAAAATTTCTTCTTTAATCATAAGGAAGCAAATCCACATATAGAATGAGGATTGGCTATACATATATTCTTTTTTTGTGAATCATCTAGCCATGAAACCTTTATTAAAACCATGTAAATCCTTCAAAACTTTTGAAAGTGTCCTTTATAAAAAGTGATCTTCATATTATTTGATACAGATAAAAAAGTCTAAAACAAATTTCTTGAAAACACTTAGTCTAAAAAAGGTAAGGTATATAATTATTTTGAAGCTTTTGGAGTGGATAAAATGTTAAAAAAAAATAGGTCTTTGTAGAATTTATCTAAAGACTAAAAATCCCAAAGACTTATTTTTGTTAGGTATTGTGTTCATGCAAAAACTTGAAAGGTTAAAGTAAAGCAACACTTTCACTTGACAGAAACAAGCTTGACAAATTGTGAACATGGACTTGAATTTTTGAAATAAAATATATAAACATGAATGGGTATAGTGAATAAAACATTTATAATCCCCTAATTTGGACTTGGACATTCTAATGACAAGGTCCCAATTACTTCAATGCAATTTTAATCACTAACACCACACACATTTAGCATCTCACTTGTTATCCTTTACCAATTAGCTCTCTCAATAGGTTCCCACTCTCTTTTGACTAGATATAATGCATCTCTCATATTATGAATGAAATTAATAAAAAATATTGACCATGTCCCCTTAGTGTATCAAGCTCTATCATGTACTTCTCATAGCCCAAGAGAGTTTTCTTTAAGGTGGAAATAGACTAACTTGAGAAGTGACTAAGATGACTAGGAGGGGAAAGATATTGAGAAGGCTAGTTGTAATACTAATACAACTCATTATAAGGGTAGTAAGGATCATGTTAGAGTTGATATGGATCATATCAAGGTTGGTAAGAATCACACAAAGGTTGATAAGGAATTCCATAAGCTTGATAAACCTCACCAACTTGTATAAAACAATACTCAACACTAAAATTAGCCATGATGCTTTATTGGGAAACAAGAAAATAAAGAAACATTACCAATAAAATTCAAAATGAAAACCTAGGCTACTTGACCAACTGATGTAACTTTAGAGTTTCCATTATTTCTTGGATAGATGCCTCTAAAGATTGATGTGTTGAAAGGCAACGAAAAAAATATCTTAACTTATTAGATGAGTCCCACTGAGTGTGCCAAAAATTATTATCACTTATATTTGAATCCTTTGAGGATATTTTTGATCTCTTCTCATCCAAGTGGCATAGTTGAAACACCTCTAGGCTGTGGGTGAGCCTAAGGATGAGGTTAATTTGTAGATAGGGCTAGATCCCTTGATGTACCACTTGTAGAACACTACTATACCTATTCTTGTGAGGGAAAAGGGAGAGAAAAAATTGAAATTAAACTATCCTAAGTTATGTGATATACCAAATTATTTTATGACTACCAATCAGTTGCATGTTACACATGAGAATAAGGGACTAACCAAATAAACACTTCTCCAATCTGCATCTTCTGCCATCAATATTTCATTATGAGGTTATGGATGGATTTTTAGGCTAAGAAGACTAGACAAGAGATATATAATGACACTATTTAATAGGATAACTCACTCAACCTTGTAAATTCCTATAACACTTCATAGGACTTGCAAGAATAAGCTTTCCAACTACATATAAGTGAGAGAATGAAATAATAATACTAAGGAAACAACAAGTCATCACTAATAAAAATCAATCATCCAAGTGAACACACTATGAAAAATCATAGAAGAGTTAAAAATTAGTTGTATTTATTAATTCATTGTATGAAAATGAGTAGGGATTCACCTTACTTAGGTGGAACATAGTTTAAAAAGGCCAAAATGGCTAGTTCTTATGAAACTTGAGAGAAAGAGGAGAAGAAATAAGTTTAAAGGTAATAAGGACACTTTTTAAGATGCAAAAATGAGATAATTATGCATGAGAAGAGGGTGTGAAATGGTCCATGCAAGTTTAGAGTAGACAAGTGGATTTCTAAGTCATGAAACTTGTGAAAAATGGCATGGAATTCCATTTATTGAATTATAAAACTACCTTCATGATTTAGCTATGTTTGAACATTCCAAAACTGACTAGGGAGAGGTTTGATGATTGGAATGTGAGGGAAGTATTTAATAAATTCCTCTCCATGCATTTTTTACTACCTTAATCATCTAAAATCTCCTAAAAGTGAGCCATCACTACCTATAGTCAAGAACACTCCTATTTCACACACCTTGCACACTTGGCTTCCAAAAAGACTTCAATTTTCAATGAAAATTATTCAAATGGAGTGGATGACACTTTTAAATACCTTTCATGGCCTTAGTTTCATTAGGTATACCTTAAAAAGACATCCAATTTAAGTTTTCACACTTCTCACCATCTTATTCACTATGCTAGTTTTGATTAGCTAAGATAAAATCTCTTGTTGAAGAACAAAAGAGTTGTTCTAAGGAATCAAATTTACATGGGGAGTTATATTAAGTCTTAATATTCCATTCCATGTGATTGACATCTTTTGAGGTCTCTTATAACCTTCACAATGCATAAAATAGTAAAAAAGAGTAATTTTGTAGCATATCCATATAGATTATGTAACACTCATCCTAATGGTAGGGAACCTAAATGATCCTTTTACAACACCAAATCATTTTTCTAGGCATAATATGCCATTTTAGTGCATTATCTAATTCATTTCATTCCTTGGGTCTAGATTAAGGGTTTAAGAGGGTTTTAGATAGTTTAAGCCCTTAAACTTTGTTCATAAATATGGAATGTTGGATAGGGAAACTATAGACACAAAATAGTTATTTAGGACCTTATCTAATTAATATTATCCCCTTAAATCTCCATGAAAATCATCAAAAGAGATATGAGCTTCAAAACCTCTCCTATTGACCTTGTTTCTCCCTTTCCTATAGGTTTGGACTGTCTCTAAGGTAAAGGTGGCACTCCTTGTAATTCATATATATATTGAAAGATTTAACACACCTAGGATGACTATGTAAACATTACACATTCCATTGGGATTATTACGTCATGTTATAATTTAAGATGACTTCACATTTAGGCATTAGGCCTAACCATGCCTAATAGTCTATCTACACCTTAAAGCCAAAAATGACTTTTTTATGGATTTACCTACACAAAAATACCTTATATACCTATATGTTCCTAAATATGTATATTCTAACCCATTAAAATGTTCATCCCATTCTTTAACTGAAAGTGGTTCTCCATTTATCTTTAGGCCTGAACTATGCTTGACAGGCCTCCTTATATACTTGAGGGTTTGGGATAACATATTGATATTATCCATTCTAAAAAAGGTTTTTAATGCTTTTTTATGTGTATTACATCTTTTTAGACCTTATTTAAAGGTTCAAAAATATCTTAGTCCACCCTTTCATCTCTTCTTGTGAATATTATAGGGTTTATGTGCATAGAAAGTATCCTCTATCCAAGAAAAAATAGAGGGCACACCCCTATTATCTCAAAAAATGGTTAATGTTAGATAGTATTATCCAAGTTATGGATAACTCCTACATAAAAATTCAGCCATTTATTAGGTCATTTAACCCTCCAACCTCTCTAAAACCCAAAACAGGCTCTTAGAATGCAGACTTTGTGCTAGAATTCTACTTTGTGGGCTATGTTCATGCATCCTCAGAGGTCTCATTCTATTTTTTTCCATAATTAAGGATTATATATATATCATGAAAATCATAATTAGTATATTTTGAGTCTTCCAATCACTTCAACTTTCCATGTACCTTTCCATACACTTTGCCTAGCTAAGACTGTCACTTTTAACTATGCTCCTTGTAGATCATGAGTCTACCTATAGGTTACTTTGCATGTTTTGACCTCAAAGACAATGTATAAAACCTATTTAAACCCCCATAGATTAATTTTATATTTTTTAGGTCATTTGACTCATCCTTATACACTTTCAACACTGAAGGTACTATTTCTTGCGTATTGTTTGTAATAATCAATAGTAGTTGACTTTTTTGAAACAAAAGGCTCATAGATTGAAATTAATATTTGGGAGGATGATGATCCATTTATACATCAATTTAAATTTAAAATTTTTTTACCTTAATTACTAAACCTTTTCTATAGATTGTATACATGTATAGTCAGTTATAGGTGTGCATTCTTGAAGGGTGGGATACCTGTAAGTGTATATGGGAAACAAAACACTACTTATCATCTCCTTATGATAATATTTTAAATAATAGATGTCAGTTGAAATTTTTTTAATCATTCACATATGTTTTCTTGGTCTATTTTTTCAACATTAGGTGAAGAGGCTCTTTTACAATCAAACTTGTAGATAATATTACCTGAATTTAGTGATTTAAGGTGCATCTTTGGGCTCCTCTAACATGAAAACCAAATAATCAAATCACCTGATTTATTTTGTATGTTGTGATTATATAATATGTAAATAATTAAAATACATTAATAATATTCAAAAATCTTGAAAACACATTTATAATATATCTACAAAATGTCTTGAACCTCTATTTTCCTATTTTAGGGATAAGGTCCCTAAACTCAACCACTGCCCTTTGAAAGTAGTTATTCATTCCCATTTTCAAACCTATCATTCCATATGAGTATACCATGATTATAAATAACATATTAGGACTTAAAATTAGTTTCATGACATGTTTTAATGTCTTAACATGGCTCTTTACCTCTTTGTTAATCCACTTATAGGTGGTTATGCAAATATATAGGTTGACATTGTAACTATCCTTCAAATAATACATAATGTATGGAAATTTAATCACTCTTAGTTAATTTAAATCTCATAAAATTAATTTTTTAATCCTTGAGTAAATATAAACCACTCAAGTATGTCTTTTCCCATGATGCCATCATCCTATAGGGCACCTGTAGGTTTGTTTTGAGTTATATGTAGGCAGATAGGAGCATTGGGGAGGACATATGGACTATGAGCATGTATAAAGACATTAAAAACATTTTAAGGTTTCATATGGATTAATTAATATTATATAAAATTCAAAGAAGTCCAAAGTACTCTTTTCAACATGAATGTAACTCTTGAGAGCACCTACACGTGTGTTTTCATGGCTGACTGTATATATGTTATATTTAACTACCATAGTCCCCTTTTACATTTTTTGGAGGATATAACTTGTTTTTACTGATTATAAAAAAAAATTAACCTATTAAGACCTCCAATACAGCTCCATGAACATATTAAATATGTTCTACATGCATGATCACACATGGTTATAAGTGAGATTGGGTAAAGGGCTTATTGTGAGTATGTCATGATTGAAAATTACTCAAAGCATGGTTTGATGAAACCAAACATGGAAATATGTGATAATATTGAATTTATACCTATGTAAAACCATATTATACTTACATGAGACCTCAGTATAAGACTATAATTCTACAAGGAAGAACTTGATTGAAGCTTCAGAATAATAACACCTTATTACAGCATAAGATAACTTGACCATAAAAAAAACGTGAAACATGAAACCAATAATTAATATATTTTTATAACATATCCGACATCCTTTGGATTCAACATCACCAATTGGATTGTATGGACTTGTCCAAATTGTAGTAAAACATATACCATGAAGGAAACAGTGAGCATAAAAACATAGTCAACTTGTTAGAGATGGTTCATAAAGAATGGTTGACCATCCTTTAAATCTTGTTATGTAAATGGATATAATTAATTTTAATAGCACCTCCCAAAAATTTTTTACCTTTAACCTCTAGTACTAATCGTAGCAAGCACAAACCTACTAACCACTTCTATGTGTCTAAAAGGGCAAAGGAGTAGAATGGATTTAGCTCAAAAATGGCACTTATAGAGTATTTAAAAAATGTAATTGAGTTTTAGGAATATTAATAAACACTCCTTGACCTTATCCCATGTGTCACCTTCTCTCATGGGCTGTATAAGTGCCAAACTACCTCTTTTTTGCTGGTTTCTTGATCTTCAGTTAGATAACCTGCACGATTTAGATTGGTTTGACATTATTAGAAATTTTAAAGGAAATTAGGACACTTTTACACCTTGGAAACCTTTACACTTTCATTTATGACCCCTAAATGGTTATTAAATGACTCAAAATGACAAACTAATTAGATCATGATCAAGGGTATAATAACATTAAATGACATCAAAAAACATATAATACACCCTATGACATAATATTAAACCCCATGTAAACCTCTAAAGATCAATTATTTTTTATGTAGGGGTCCCAATTCGACCTTTAGGGTCAAATTTGGTTTAAGATTATTATATTTCATCTACACTTGAGTCTTGATTATCCATGTCATGCACTTAGGTAGTGAATTATTGTATTTATTCCTACACTTGATTTATTTGATATATTTAAATTTATGATTTTATTATTCATATATTATTCCCAAGTTGTCTATATTTACTTATGAATTAATTTTTATATGTTTAGGGTATGTATTGACATTTTAGTTATCCATAACTATCATGCATAATATCACAATCTACAACAAATATATGCTCACAAAGTCTATTCTAGCAATGCAATGGTATTACTTATCCAATATATCAAAAACCAACCAATTAAACTAACCCATGCCTAAATTCATGAGTAATAAACAAGACCAACAAATGATTTATTCTGTGTTTATATAGATGAACATCTTTTAAGAAACATCCATATAGGCCATACATCATAACTAGATGATAACCAACAAAATATGTCATAAGCATGGCATAAGAAAGAAAGAAATAAATAATACTTGATCATAAACATCAACAAATTTAAACATCCTTAATGTTAATTAATGATAATTAATGTTAAAATGAGATAAACAAGATAATAAGTATGACATTATATATACATCAAAGCAATATCATATACATGTACATCAACCTCAAAGGACCCAAAAATAAATGTCAATGTATCTCAAATGTCTTATACATAAAATATATATGCATAACATAATGGTGTCTTAAAAATATGTAAGTATGTTAGTATAATGAGTATAATGACATATTCCAAAATAATTCACAAATGACAAGATCCATGTAATCAACTTTGGCTTTGTGTATCCATGGGACCTATAGATGGATGAATCCCTCATGGTATTGGTGGTAATGGTCATATTTAATTAACTATCCCAAGGCACCCAAAACATGATTCTTATTATAGGACCAACCATATCTATTCCCTATCCTTTACGCATCCAAAATTTTAGAAGTAAAAACCTACTGATTCTTGGGTATGATAGACTCATAGGATAAAATGTAATAGAATGCCTTATCCTTAGCCTAAAGGCTATCTAGAATCATCTATGTGAATCTATCCTATGTAATTGATCCTTGATCTATATATCATTCTCATCTAAGTCTATTTATAGTGGCAAATGGTTGATATTGCTCACTAATGGCTTGATCTCTCTCTATTGTGAGATGGACCTATACCTTCACCATCTTGGCTATATTAGCCTTTATCCATGTTATCTTTTTCTATATTGTACTCCTATCAACATCCCTCATGTCTAAGGTGCCCTAAAAAATTAGATAGCTAACATTGTAACCTTCCCACGTCCCGTACCTAAGCATTGATATCCTATTCAAGCATATTAGTATATCTACCTATTATGGTCATACTAAAATGCCTTATCTAACATGGATCTACCTAGGTGCTTGAAGGCCCTTCCTATCCTAAGACAACCTATTACACTACCACTAATATTTATCTAGGATATAATATCATCAAATATAACCCCTCATCTACTTTTCCTCTATCTAAAACATCATCATCATCATCATCATCATCATAATCATCATCAGCATCATCATCATCATCATCATCATCATCATCATCATCATCATCATCATCATCATCCCATACTTTAGTCTCCCATTAGGTGTCACTACTATGACTCAAGGTATTGGCCTCCATCTCTTTAATGTCCATAAGAGCTTGACCCCCTGCACATACTAGAGTTATCGACCTTAAAGTTCATAATTGTACCTATTAGTTCATAATTTCTATATTGACCCCTACATCTATGGCTCCTTTTGCATATGATCCTAACACCCTAAAGTTGATGGATCTATTAGACTTGCTCTTTGGGATCACTAGAGTATCTTACTAATATATTGAATGACATGAGTAAACCACCATATCCCTTTAGATACATTGTGTTTATAACCAAACTACATGAGTACATAATCTATATGGTGTTCCTCTATAATATGGGACAACCTCCTATTAATAAAACATTTGGTAGTCACAAAAACCACGTACCATCCATCCTTGAACCACTACAAATGATAGGTAAGGTATGACCTCTAAATGAAAAAATATGGTGTTAGATCATCGAGCATATGATGATATAAAGGGATATCTACTCTACAGCCATACCTATTGATTCTTATCTAATCCCAATCATAGGTCACTAGTTCCTTAGGATAACTCATCATTTACATCCTAACTAGTCACTAAATTATAACATAGTAATATCCCCATATAATGACAAGTTTGTAGGATCCAATACTGTGTCCACTTTAATACACTATTAGGTAAAAATCAGTGTAAAATTATGTAATAATATTTTGTCCCCAAACAAACTATGCATAATCATCTAATATGTTCCTAACCATGCCACCTAGGACCAGATAGAAGTACTAAAATCTATTTTCAAGGAATAAGATGCCACTGATAATTGAAATAAACACAATAACCTCTCAATTATTCAAGTTTTGTGGTAAAGGATCCAAATAGATAGATCATCTAGTCATATATTAGTGTAGGTCTCAATCAAGTTTATATCAACCTTCCAATAAACCATGAGGATACCCTAATAACTAAATAGATCATTGAGCACCAATTGATGCTATGTTAGTGGCGTTTAAAACAAGCATATCCCATGCATTGGTAAATTGAGGATATGGTAGGTATCCTCAAGTGTGACGGTGGCCTCCTTAGTTGGCAAGTGAAAGGTTAATGTATCACTATGCTATCACTCTACTAGTGCATTCACATAGGCTTGATATGCCTATATAACTAGCATATGTACCATGTCATGAAAATATAACATCTACATGAAGCCCACCATGTTCTTAGTCTAGACCTTTGGGGTCTACAAATAATAGGATCATCTCTCATGACATATAGTAATAGCCAATCATTCTTGTAATTAAAAAGGTTAGCATCAACCTAACTTTATACAACATAGAGAGCCTAAACCTTACCTACTCAGTCTAATTAACCTTATTATAAAGGTTGGACCCCTCCTAGGTTTTCAAAATTAGTTATTTTAAGCCCCATAGAGCATATCCATTGTTTTCTCAATGGTAAAGCTCATGTTTCAATGGTTTAAACATTTTATGGTGAAATCACCTCTCACAAAAATTATGAATTCACTAAAAATGGACAAAATCAACATTTTGATGATTTTCACCCTTTGTTGGTGTTGTTTCTATTTTTATAAATGATGAATTTACATGAAATTACCAATTTCCTTGGTGAAGCCATCATTTAGCCTACCATGTAGATGACAACTTTTCCACTTTTCACCTTCCTAAGTGCATTAAATAGTAATAAATGATAATTAATGGCTAGGTTAAGTTTAATTACTGGTGATCCATCATGTGGTGGTCACATATTCTCCTTAAATTACTCTAATACATGTCATAGAGCTCCTCCATGGGCCATTTTCTCTTAACAAATTACACAAAAAACTAGACCTAAATTCCTTAAATAGCTAGGGTGAAAATGAATTATTTTTCACCCTAGGGGTGAACATATAGCCATAAAATTCGAATTTTTACTCCTAAGTAGGCATAGTTCATTTTGCACACTCTAGGAAGTGTATTTTTCTCATATTTTCATCATTTTTATGTGTTGTTTGATCTTACATGCCTTATTTTTTTATCATATTTTAACTAGATCATCTTTTTTTGTGCTTCCCCTATGGCCCATTTAATAACATAATTTTTCAAACTATATTATGTGCTTATTTGAATGTGCATATTTTAAATCACATTTAGACTATAAATGTGATATTATCCTTTGCTAGCTCACTTCAACTCCATTTTTTAGAATTTATGGATAATCTACCCTTATTAATTTACCCCATTATGACAAATTCTTTTCTTAACCACTTTAATGATTATAACCACCTAATGGAAAATCATTATTTTGCATTTAGTGCTAATTATTATAGCCTCCTATGTAAAAATCATTATTCTTACCCACTCCACCAGCCCTTCTGGGGAAAATGCATGTGTCACTGATTATATATACCTTTGGGAAAATCAATGTTTCACATTTTTCATTCTTGATTATAACCACCTTTAGGAAAATTAGTGTTTTCTACATTCCATTCTTGATTATAACCACATTTGGTAAAATTAGTTTCCTATTTCATTAATAATTATAACCTCCTTTGGGAAAATCTATATCCATTCCACTGCCCTACTGGGGTAACTATCCATGCCACTACTTATAACCACTTTTGGGCAAACTAGTGTCACACACTTCATTACTAATTATAACTACCTTTGGGAAAATTAGTGACTTTGTCGATATTACTATTCATAACCACCTTTAGGAAATTCACTAGATTGTGTAATTTTATTCATTTTAAGGGAACATTTGATGATTTTGTTTTTGCCACCCACTCCCTTAAGGGGGCATTAAGGGATTATCGATTTCCCTTTAGGGCTTGAACCATTCATGTTAATGAATTTTTCAATATTTATAAATATGTTACTATGAATTTATATTCCAAAGCCTTCTTAAATAGGGGTAAACTATAAACACTTAGTTTTTGTACTTTCATGCCTAAACTAGAATTCAATATCATTTATAGCAAATAATACATTTTAGGACTAAAAACCACTTGAATGGCATAATTTTTTCTACGTAATGGATATTATTATCTTGAAATGTCATGATTGTAGCTTATTTGGTGTATTACCCTATATTCATCACTAACCTAGTTTAGTTCTAATCTTAGTCAAATTACGACCTAGTAATTTGGCACTTTGGGCTTGTCAAACTATTAACTCATAACATTTAAAATAATTACCAAAATCTAAAAATCACTAAGCAAGATTAGTTACATTTCAAATATTAATTAACTTACCTAAAAAAAAATTCCAAATCAAATTAGTGAATTTCATTTACCAAAAAAGGAATTTTTAGCCAAATATAAAGTCAAAAGGTCAAAGGAGTTAATAAAATGATTTATTATTTCATAAATATTCTAAAAATATGAGTCAAAACCTCAAAAATATCCAAACTGAGTTGTCATTGCTCTCAAATATCTAAAAGTGAGGTGTCAATATTTCATGAGTTCTTTAACTCAAACCAGGGTTAGCCTAACTCAACCTAGGTTATTTTAGACTCATCCTAAGTTATAAGTTAACCAAAATTTCCTAGGGTTAGATTTAGTTCTATGATCTATAAATATAGGTGCCCACACCACATAGCAATAATATTTATGTGTAAGGTTACTTTTTATGAATATCTTCTTGAAGCCTTTCATAATAGTGTTATAATTCCCAATTTATGCCAAGATTCTCACCAAGCCATGAGTGACTATTGGAGAGATGCTACCAGTCAAGAGTGTTTAGTCTTAGTGTATTTTTATGCTTGCCTTTTTGACATTTGGACTAACAAGGGACTAATCTACATATTTTTTACTCTTCAAACACCTAAGGTTCACCAAGTATCTCCAAGATATAGGTATTTGATGCCACACACCACACACATGTAGTTATCCTTCAAAATTTAAAATATAACCTCCATTTATCATAAAACTATATGAATAAATAAGCTAATCAACACCACTCAAAATAATTTTTAGATGTTGGTGTCATGGTTTTTATCTAAATCCAAACTTATAATAAATCCTCTTTAAATTTTAATGTTAATTATTAACCTAAACTAAAGTTTTATGGTCCTTATAAAGTGATTTGTATGATTGGTCTTGTAACATACAAGTTGGAGCTTCCCTCATCCTCCAAGATCCATTCAATTTTCCATGCATAATTTTTGAATAAGTTTCTTTTTCAGCATGTTGGGGCCTAAAAAACACTCTTTGATCTTATCATTGAAGGCTCTATCCTCATGTAACCTAATTCCATCGTCAATAGGCAATCTTATCAACTCTATAATCATACTATCACTAAGATTTTATTATTATGGTGTAATATGCAATAAGAATATGTGACATGGGAACCCTTGATCATATGTTAAATATTATTTATTTATTTTTTATCAAATGATTTTTCCCCATTGAAGAGGGATATGACCATCTGTAATGAGATTTTATCATTTCAATACATTATTTTTATTCTATTTTCATTTAGTGCATGTTGGTTATATTTTATTGTTATATTATTTTTCTTGCAAGCGTATTCCTAACAATTCATGAACTAAACACCACTTTCCAATATTGTACTACTTATTTTGGTCATTTTAATATTATTTCTTCTTCTACATAGGGTCCTTGGAGTTATTCCATAGTTTTGGCATATTCTTAGAATATTTAGACTATTATTTCATCCAAGAATTATAATCTTGTCTTAGTTTTTTCCTTGGCCTTTGCTTGAAACTTGAAAGAAAATATATAAGAATTTTTGAATGAAGATATTTTAATAAATCCAAATATAGATAAATATGTGGTACAAAGCCTGAACTATACCTGTAATCAAGTTTTTTTAACAAATCCTAAATCTAATGTTTGGACGCCAAATTATGAAAGGTATCTATGTATTTTCAAACATATTATTCTTTGCCTTTGGAAAACTAAGAGAACTTGATGTAATATTCATAATAATTTCCAACATAATAATAGGTTTCATTAAGTGCTTCTATGAAACCATTCCATGTGTCTACATATGTGTCTAAGTTAACTTCATCTTCACAATTTTCATGTTAATAAAAGTAGGTTACCCACCATCTATTCACTGAAAAAGAATCTTTCAAAAGAGTGAATGCAATATTTTCTCAATTGGAACATTTATTAACCATGTAATATGAACATAATATGTTAATATAAATTTTTATTACATTTTCATCTATCTTACCTTCAAACCTAGGTATGCCTAGATATATTTTTACCTTGTATGGTGTTTGAACACAAAATAACCAATGAGAATGAGACATGTTGAAAAGAGTTTTTTGATTGAAAAGTAGTAATAAAATATCAAGTATACTTGCTCATTTTCATGCATGAGTTTCTACCAAATCTTCCCATTCCTTTTTTTAATGGTTCATTTATCATCTTGTGTAACAATTATAAAGTTGGCATCTTTAAATCATTATCTCAAATTTTAGAATGTGAAGGAAGGTACAATTGAGGGTCATGATTATTGATCCATAAATTATTATAATAATACCTTTTATGTGTGGTCATATAAATAGTTATAAATTTCAAATACACCATGATGCCAATTAGAAATGATATGAAGTGTGTGAGCTCTAATACCATTGATTTAGAACCTAAGAAGAGATTGAATGGACAACCTATTTAAATGGATTTAAGAGGGCTATGAGTGTAAATTAATTATTAATTACATAAGATATCAAGATGAATTTAATTAAATAAAAATGAAAGTAAAGAAGATAATGAAAAATAATGTATAAATGTAATAACAAAGATTTATTATTCTAAGTTTTTTTATAATATATAATAAATAAACTATGTAGTTTCTATGTGCTCCCTAAACTCATTCATGTTCATAAAAAAATGTGAAGAATAAAATTACACATTAATATATAATGGAGGAATATGAAGCATCATTTGAACCATTACAAGAGCTGGTAACAATCACTTCATAACTGGAAGCTGGAAGCAAGCCATAGAATAGGCTCGGATCATTTCCCTCTTATACTCACAGAAGTCAAATTGAACCAAAAAAAGAATCATCCATTCAGATTTGAAAAGATGTGGATGCAGCATCCACAATTCGAAAGCAAAATTAAAGAGTGGTGGAATAAGCCTATTGAGGGAACAACCCTATTCAGAGTTGCCTCCAAACTCAAAAATGTTAAAAAGGAAGTTAAGAACTAGAATAAGGATTGTTTTGGAAATATTTTTGAGAAAAAGAATACCATCAAGGAGGCTATCAATAGAATCCAGGAAAAAATTTAGCAAAATGGATATACCCCAGAATCCCACAGAGAAGAAAGTGATCAATTGATACAATATCAAGACATTATAACTAAGGAGGAAACCTTTTGGAGACAAAGATCTAGGGTGTAATGGTTGACAGAAGGGGATAAAAATACTAAGCTTTTCCATCTTTCCACTTTGAAACACAGAGCGAAAAATCATATTCATCACTTGAAAAAAGGAGATCAAAAGATAACAGAGGAAAAGGAAATAATGGAGGAAATGATCTCATTTTTCTCTTTCCTGATGAAGGCTAATAGAAACATCAACTTGCAAAGCCAGGCTGATATCCTATGAGTGATTCCTCCACTGATCTCAAAGGAGCAGAATAATATGTTATGTTCTATCCCTAAGGAGGAGGAAATCTTCAAGGCTGTTAAATCTTTAGGAGGAGAAAAAGCACCTAGACCAGATGGATTCCCCATGTTTTTCTTTCAAAAGCTCTGGAAAATTATAGGGAAGGATGTCAGCAATGCGGTGAAGGAGTTTTTTGGAGCAAAATAGATGCTGAAGGAAATTAATGCCACTTTTCTGTGCCTTATTCCTAAGAAGGCTGGAGCTGAATGCCCTGATCAGTTCAAACTGATTAGTTTATGCAACTCATTCTATTAGATAATTTCAAAAGTTCTTATGACAAGACTAATTCATGTGATACCTTCATTAATTGTTGATCAGCAAAATGGATTCATTCCAGGCAGACAAATCCTCAACTCTATTATAACGGCACATGAGAATATTCACTCACTGTCTAGCTCAAACACAAAGGGGTTCCTAATGAAAGTGGATATAGCTAAAGCATATGATAGGGTGGATTGGCTATTCCTTTCAAATAGCCTTATTGCCTTTGGCTTTGAACAAAGAGTGGTTGAAATTATCAAACAACTGATATCTACAACTTCTATAGCTGTGTTGGTAAATGGAAGTTCGTCTCATTTTTTCAATCCGCCTAGGAGATTAAGAGAGGGGGATCCGATCTCCCCTATTCTGTTCATTATCATGGCTGATAGTATGGGGCGATACCTAGGGGACTTAGTTTGTAAAGGATCATTTAAAGGTCTGAAACCCTCTTTTCATCCTTTAATTTGCTCCCACGGTCAATTTGTGGACGATACTATTTTCATGGGACAGTCTGAAGTTTTAGAAGCTAGAATGCTAAAGGAAGCTATAAATCTGTATTCCTCCTCCTCAGGACAGCTGATTAACTGGAACAAAAGTGTTGTATTCTTTATGAATACCCCATTTTATAGATAGAACAAAATAGCAAGGATCCTTGAATGCTACATAGGTGCTTTTCCCTCTACTTACCTTGGTCTCCCTTTAGGGTCGAAAGCTCCTGAAGCTTTCTGGGAAGGTCTTATTAACAAATTCAGTAAGAAATTAGCGAGATGGAAAGGCAGTCTTCTAAGCCAAGGTGGAAAGCTTATACTACTCAAAGAAAGTCTTCAAAGGATACCTACGTATGCTTTAAGTCTTTTCAAAATCCCTACTAAATTTGCAGAAGCTATTGAAAAAATTCAAAGAAACTTTCTTTGGTCAGGTACTGAGGAGGAAAGGAGAATGCCTCTTATAGCATGGGATACCATATGTAAACCTATCAGGGAAGGTGGACTTGGTATAAGGAAAATTAGAAGTATGAACATAGCCCTCTTAGCTAAACAAGGGTGGAGGGTTTATCAGGAAAAAAAACAATGGAGTAAAATATGGAAGCACAAGTACTTATTCAAGGCTAAGTCACTCCCTGAATTCTTTTCTACTCCAAAATTTTTTCATCCTTCTGCCATATGGGGGGCAGTCCAGGGAACAAAACATATTCTAGAAGAAGCAAGTTCATGGAAAGTTGGCAATGGTAAAAAGGTGAAGTTTTGGGAAGATATTTGGTTAAAAGGAAAACCTTTACAGGAAGAAATCCAAGATAAAGATGTTATAGAAAGATGCAAGCAAAGAGTGGGAATTATGGTTTATCATTACTGGCAGAACAACTCTTGGGTTAGCCTAATTGACTATGATCAAGATCTCAAGGAAATTCAATTATCCCTAAATGCTATATCTCTATATCCTAACCTTGAAGATAAAATTGTTTGGCATAAAGAGCCAAGCAGACAGTTTAAAGTCTCTTCCATTTTCATCTCTAAGGGAAATGGCAACAATCTGTTTTGGATGAGAGCCTGGATTAAGGGGCTCATCCCTAAAATCAAATTCTTTTTCTGGACCCTTCTCCAAAACAAAATATTGACTTTGGATAATTTACAGAAATGCAAAATTAATATTGTCAACAGGTGTATTCTATGTAAAAAAGACCTTGAAGATAGAGATCATCTGTTCGTGAATTGTTCCTTCACTCAGCTAGTTTGGAAGGAGATTCTCAATTTGTGGGGTATTACATGGATTCACCACAAAAATGTGGAATTATCTTTCAAAAGCTGGTACTGCCCCTCAAAGAATCTTGAAGTTCTTTTTTTATGGAAACCTACTCTTCCCCATATTTAGTGGGGAATATGGAAGGAAAGAAATAACAAAATCTTTAGAAATAAAGAACTTCCTGGATGGGTGGTAGGACAGAACATCATAAGAGCTTTAAAGGAGAATTTCTTATCGCAAAAGAATCCAAGCTCAACTCTTCAAGTGGATAATCCCTTGAGGACGGATAATTCTATTGGTAAACCTAATAATCCCAGAGTAGGCGTTACTTGGAATGTTCCCCCTCAAGGATGGATTAAAGGAAACTTTGATGGTGCGGCCAAAGGGAACCCGGGGAATGCAGGTTGTGGTGGAGTGTTGAGAAACCATTTAGGAAAGGTAATTGATGCTGTAGCTATCCCTATTAGAAAATTGAATTGTCACATTGCCAAAGCTACTGTTGCCCTTCAGACTCTCAAAATTGTTGTGGATTCAGGATATCCCAAATTGTGGCTTGAAGGGGACTCCTTGAATATTATAAATATTCTTAACAATATAAATACAGTGTCTTGGACCATAGAGAATAAGGTAATGGAGATGAAAACTTTAATTAAAAAATTTGAAGAAGTGATCATAACCCACACCTATCATGAAGCCAATGGTGTTGCAGATTGGCTAGCTAATTGTGCAGTCCGAACTGGTCAAACAGTGAGGTGGCATGAAACATTAGTAAAGAATGTGGATTTGAGGGTGCTCATTCTTCATGATGCAACCCATGCAAAGGAAGGAAAGATCGAAGTGTATAAGAAATAATATTAGTAGGAGGAGTGGCAGTGCGGGGAAAGGACAACAATCATTAAAGAGTAAGGCCCTCAAGAGAGAGAAGAGGATCCTGAATAAGCATAATCAAAGCCAATTTTCCTATTAACTTGACAATAGATGGGATTATTACAACGACCTTAGCAATTGGGGTTCTAAGAAAATAAATATGGCAAGCGAAAGGAAGGGAGAACCTCGTAAATAGGAACCCAAGAGCTATGATGAATGGAAAGAAAAACATGAAGTCTGGAGAATTTTGCAAAAGGAAAAGTTGACAGCTACTTGGAAAGACTTCATGGATCGAAACCACATATCACTATGGTTTTTTTCAAAAATTGGAAGGATGAAAGGGTCACCCTGCATGGTGTCACAGTGAACTTAATAGAGGATTTTATAGCTGAGGTTACTGGGCTACCTACCAATGGACTCAAATTCTCCAAACAGACAAGCATTTCGAATGAGACCTTCTGTAGGTTCCCCAAAATGGAAGTGGAAGAGTAGAAACTGGTCAAGAATGGGGATTTCTTTGAATTGGATCAGATTAAAGGGATATGGAGGGATGTCTTAAACTGCATAAGGGAGTACTTCATTCTGGACGAAAGAAGTAAGTGTGTGCACAAATTCCACTTTGTCTTCCTTAACCATTTCAAGCACAAGGTTAGTTTGTCTTTTCCCTTTTATCTACGTTTCTCCTTGGTGCAAAGTTTATATGCTCATAGGAAAAAGGAAACGTGCCCTATCTATCATGAAGGCCTTATTCTGTTAATTGAAGGCTACTATAAGAATAATGTTATGGTTAAGCACCCTAAACAAGGGAAAAACAAGGAGTCAGGGAATAGAAAGAGTGAATGTGTTACTGAGAAAGGCAAAAGGAAGCTCCCTAGTACTAAAAAGTAGATAGTAGAAGAAGATATGGAGTGGGAGAGTACTGATAAACCCAGTGAGGAAAACTTGGAGGAAGAAGAAAGAATTGAAAGTTGGGCTACAAACTCTAATGAGGATGAAGAATGTCTTGAGAAGAATGAAAAAGATGATGTCAATATAGAGGAGGATTCTACAAATAGAACTGAAGACACTGAGGAAAACCAGAAAGAGGTGGAGTCTGATTTTGTCTAGGATGACCCTGTTGAGGACCCAGCATCAAAGAACAAAAAGGAAACTATAGGGCAGGATGATAATCAAGATATGGAAATGGAAATTCAAAATGGAATTAAAAAGCGGGAACATAAGGGTCGAGAAGATATCACTGAAGAAGATAGGAACAGTCCTAATAAAAATTTTGAGGAATGGAGGGGGAAAAAACTGAATGATGAAACACATATACTAATGAACTGGGTTAATTGCAAAGCAGAGGCATCTTTTCAATTTGATTCTTGGATGTCCAGGGAGGTTATGAACCTCAAAAGGAAAGTGGAAACAATGGAAGATACCCTGAAAGAGGTATGGAACAAAATCAACAATAAGGATAATCGGACAGGAGAGATCCCAACCAAGCTCAAAGCCTATGAGAAAAACCTCCAGGAACTAATTAAGGACAATAGAATGAAAATGGAGGAAGCTACATCCAATATTTGTGCTGCTGCTGTCAATATTGGTAAAAGAGCCAGTGAGGAGACTAAAGCTTTGGAGGGACCCAGCAAAAGAATGAGACAAAGTACTAGAAGGAAGGTAACACAAAAAGGAGCAATGCTAGTGGAAACCACTACCCAGGATACTATTTTGAAAGAAAAAGAAACAATGAAAATGATATTGGAACTGGATGAATAATCTGGTTCCTCTTACTGGTAAAGAATCTGGTCTAGTTCTTTGTTTTCTTGTTGTCTTCCTATGTCTAAGGTGTTGCCAGATCTCTGTTTATTTGGGTTTGACCGGTTGTCTTTCCGGTGGTTTCAGGTCTATTTAAAACCTATTTTTGCTACTTCCTTGTAGTAGTTTTTAGACTTTGTCTGTGTTTTGGTTGCTCTATCTTTTTTCCTTGTACTAGGGTTTCGGGGCCCCTTCAAAAACTCCTTTTACCATAATCTAAAACAATCACTTCATAACAAATTAATATCATGATGTCACTTACTATTATTACTAAAGAGTTATGTTCTACCTAACACTATCAGAATTTTCTAATAGCATAGATAGGATTTTGGTCTTTAAAAGTAGTATATATGTGTGAGTCCCAATCTTGATGTTTATGATTTTAACATAAGATTAGACATGCAACGATGGTAAATAGCAATAATATATGATGGCCCTATCCTTTTATATTAGTTATATTTATTAAAAACTAGGTTTTATTACTATTTTATATATAAAATATTATTTTTTATGATGTTAGTGAGCTATGAATTTTTTATTAATTTTTTGGGTTAAAAAATATTCTTGGTATAATTTATTAAAACATGGTCTAAAGGGACTTTAAGCATGATAGATGTTTATTGTAATAGTGTTTTAAAAAAAATTGAGTTCAATTAAACCTTATATTACCTAAAATTAATAAAAATAATTTCGAATAATAGTATGGTATGTTGGTAACTCCATACTTATAAACTTTCCCACCATATATTTATCATGGCTTATATTTATAAATGTTTAGCTCTATTATGGGTGTGGTGTAAGATAGTTGTGTTTATGGACACAGGGCCTAATTTCATAATTTTTTGCTTCTGATTTCTATTATTTACCTTATTTAGGTATGTAAAGTGATTTATCTAACATAGTGATATTGATTTTTTTCATTTTCATTCATTTTAGTTCTTATTTTTCATGTTATTTGGGTTAGGTAGTAGATAGTGGAGTTACATAGTTTTACCTAATTGATTGTATGTGATAGTATTTTTATTTCCTTTCACATAATTCTTAGTTATTAAGTTAAACATTTAATCCCTTTATCTATATCCCTTATTGAATGGAATGGCCACTCCCAATTTATGAGTAGTATACCCACTGGTCTTTTGTTTGAGAATAATATTCCATCATAACGGTCTCTCTATCTCTCTCACTTGAATGGTGTTTTTACTACACTTACTATGCTTATTACTTAGTTTAATAATCATTATTATTAAATTTATGATTCATTTTATTACTCAGTTTATAATAATTTTATTATTTATCATAGTATTTAGTTTTGGTTCATATTTAAATGGTTTTTAATTAAATATATCATAGAATTGTATTTGTTCAGACATACATTTTTATATCCAATGAGGTAGGATTTTTCCACAACCTAGTTTTAATTATTGTTATTAAATCATGAATATATTTATTTTAAAAATAAACTAGAAAATTAAAAAATTATGTGAAGATAAACTCATGATATCTTTCATTTACTATTGTATTTAGATTGGTATTTTCTTGCTAAGATAATTAATGATGATTAGAACTTTACCATTAAATTCTGAAATCAACATGCCATATTATTATTTAAATCTTATATTGTTAAACATTTATATTTAAATATATCATAGGATCAAAAAAGGCTAATGATTGAAAAACCCTTTATGTTTTTGGCACTCCAAAAATCTAACATATGTAAAACAAATCAAATTTTTCAATGAATGTTCAATGAGTGTCTCACATTATTTTAATACTTGTTCAATTTGTAACCTTTTTGTTCATATTTATTACTTTTTTAATTTTAATATTATGTAAATATTAATTACATAATTATTTTTTAGAAGATATAATCATAATTTTTTTTAGGTTACTTACTTATAGGAGTTCTTGATTTTGGTGGTCATTTAATGAATGTATCTAATGTAGGATTACCATTATCAAAAATCATTTGCATGTTATTATTTAAATCTTAAAAATAATCCATATGATCTTCATGCATTCTATTATCTTAACAATAAAATTTATATCTCTTAATAGGACCCATAGGAGGTAGAGTGATTATCTTGTTTTGAAGCACATCGCTTAGTATTTCACTTGCATTCTTATGACACTTATGAAAACTTATTGATTTAGTAGTTGTAGATTTATTTTTTATTAGCCTATAATTGAGATGGAATTTTTTGATGTATAATTCATTAAATGTAGAAGAAAATATGTAATTTAAACTATTATTTAAATAATTATTTATATGTTCAATCTATCCTCAAGTGATGTAACCTTTAAACATATTTTATTTTGTAAGTTTCTCACATATAGGAGATGTGATCAAATCTAGTGGTCCTCTAATGGATGTATATAATGTAGGATCACCATGATCAATAATGTTTTGTATTTTATGCTCAAAACTAAAATAATTATCCATATTACGTACATGAATTCTATGATAAGAACAATAACATTTAGATTTTATATTAAGACATGTAGGAGGTGAAATTATTAACTTGTTTCAAAGCATGTCCCTTAGTATTTCCCTTGGATTTTGATGACACTACTAATAAATTATTGATTTAATAGTTGTTGTAATACCCCTTACACTAATTCATTATCCCCTTGTCTATCATAGTGTGTTTAAATCATATGATGATTTGTTTGACCTATGAGACCTAGTGTTCTACTTGCATTACCCTTAATCACTCTTAGCCTAGAATTTTCATTGTACCATCTTGAGGTGTTAGTGAATTTTTTTGCATTGGGTTTTTATATTTGGTTAACTAAGATGGTATTGTGGTTTTATTAATATATTAGGACATCTATATTCATTCATAGATTGAATTGAGTAATTTTTTAGTGAATAATTCCTTGATCACTTCCTTAACATTAGTGTCTTAAAATATTTGTTATCAACTTATTTAGATATAAATATTGGAATTGATGTTTACACTTTTAGGAAATAAAATATTTGGCAATCCCTGATTATTTCTAATAAAGAAATTTGAAATAGTATATAACCATGTTAATTTTAGATTGTAAGGGATACACTATTGTGAGTCTTTTTTGTATTCATATTATATTTATCCTAGTGATATAAGACTGATTCCTTTATTTTGATTCTTCTCACTACACTTGTCTTAGGATATAATATTACTTCATTCAATTGTTTAATGTAAAATTAGTTAACCAAAAAATGGATTTCAAGCTACCGGTCTTCTATCTAAGAAATTTTTTGGCTTCAAATAATTCTTCTCTAGATATTTTTAATGAAGATAATTTTTAATTGATTCAAATAAAAAAAATTAATTTTTTTAAAATGTCTTAAAAAAAATTTAAATGGAGGAAAGTGATGTATTAGTATTGGGCATGACTGAGTTTGGTAGAGAAAAAATATTTAAAATTTATATAACTCTACAAAAAAGTGTATTACAGCCACCCAATTATGCCATTTGTAAGGGATAAGTCAAAATAAATAAATAAATGATAGTTGATGGTAGGCATAAAAGAGTTGTCTAGAATTAGATGTATAAGACTAGTGACTATAGAGTGAATGCACAGAACTATTAAATAAAAAAATCTAGAAGAGAGGGGAAATTGAACATAATGTATTCAATAATGGAGATGAACTACTCATTGAAAGGCTCAAAGTTCATATCTCTCATAGCTCTCAAAGTTATAATAGCTCATAAATTAGTAGTTCAAACAATCCATAATCTACTTAATGAATAATATAAATGGAGAGAGGTATATATAGGTTAGAGAGGAAAAAAAAAAACATTCCAGTGAATGTCATACTAATCTTTCCAAGTAACCAACATGACCTCTCAAACCCTAAGCAAACTAATATAACCATGTACCCAAAACCTAGTGGGAAAAGGCCTACACCAACACCCCCCATAAGCATAGCTTAGGTAGGCAATGATATAAAAAATGGGTCCCAAAAATAAGGCCTGATGAGGCATCCATATATAATGCAATATCTCATAAAGTAGAGTAAAGGAGAAAACTTGTAAGAAAAATTCCCCCCAAAAGAGATAAAATAAGAAAAGGAGACTAAAATACCCCCTATAAGAAGATGTTAAAATAATAAACACTCCAAGTACATATAAATGATCCCTAATATCCTATAAAACATGAAGGAAGTGTTCCTCTACATAAAAGTGAGAGAATGTGAATGCAAAATATTATATGGTAAATTATGTAGTAGGTCCCTATGAAGCAAATGACATCTCTTCATTTTGAAAGAAAGAAACCATGAGTTCTTAAACTACTGAATTCCCACTCAAGTGGAATTCATGTAGGAATCAAGATGCATATCTTTGAAATATTCTGAAATTTCTCCCTATTAATTCTTGAATGTGCCAAAGTTTGATCAAATATCATAATACTAACTATAAAATATGAAAATGAAGAAACATACAATGAAGGAAAGAGAATAGATAGATAAAAAGATAGACCTAGAACATTCATTGAAATAATGTTCATGAGAATAGGAGAGCAAGGCTCAATAATCATCTAAATTGAAGACTGGTCTATAGATGAAGCACTTAGATTTGCAATATGGATGTCTACATGAACATATGATTTGTTAATACTATCAATATATATACTCTCACTAAAATTAGTAAATTCCTCTAAAATTCAAGCTTGTGAAGGTTTTAGAAGTGAAACAATCTACATATGAAAGAATTTAGAATCTTTAATAAGACAACTAAGGTCTAGCAAAATCTTGTCGTAAAGTGGGTGATCCATAGAAGGAAGAACACTGCCCATCATAGGGAATAGAATTAGGAGGAGAGAGCAAAATAGTCTCAGAAGAGACAATAGGAATAGGAGGAGTGATGTAAGTCTCAGTTAGATATCAAAAAAGACTTTGAAGATGATCTAAATAATGGAGGGACACTCTATGTGCTCTACATGGTGTTTTAAATCACATGAAACATGTATCAACAAGTGACCATAAACATAGTCACAAGAGTTGGCCCAATCATTACATTGAGTTGGGTCAATAGGATCAAGAATTTTTCCATATAGGAATGGAATAAATTCTTGATCCATGAGTAAACATTCCATATAAACATGCCATAAAGCATACTTTTCCTTTCTAAAAATGATCACTAGAGATGAAACAACTCTCTTCATTTGGAGTAAGAGTGAACGCTCTTGAGATGGACTTCAAACTATGCCAAAAATAATTCTAATCAGATGAGAGAAATATATGCATAAATGATAATGTACACTCAAATGGATGTCATGATCTGCTAATAATGTATCTAGGAATACAAGAGCAATATATGCAAGTAGTCACTAAATGGGCATAGGTAATAGTTACAAAAATTGAATGTGTGCATGAAATAATGTAGGTCTCATAGAAAAACTCCCAAAGATAATCATAAGTAACCCCCTTATGTTTGTAATTATAAAGCATGCTCAAGGAATGATCAATCTATACTTATGATTGATTACTAGTGCATGCTCTAAGTATGGACATCATAATGGGTCCACACAAGTAAGAGCAATCAGTACATGAGTGAAAAAACATGTCTCAATGAATGGATGCTAGACTCATCAAACAATCCATTCATAACTATGAATAATTAGTAAAATATCCACTAAATTAACACAAATGAAAACCAAAAATAGGCCAAGTAGGAGAATGTCAAACTCTACCAATAATGTGTCTGTATGAGGAGAAGTAAATGTGTGAAATAGATAGGTAGCCCCCCAAATTTTGGTACTTTATAATTTAATGATTGTTACAATACAAATATGCTATTTATGTGGGAGATTGAAAATACACACTTTTTTAGAAGATGGCACTCAATTTTGAGCTAACGTTTACAAGATATTAATAAAACAAATTCCCATCAATAGCCCATTTTTAATAAAAAATGCACTAACTGATTAAATTATGTCTAATGCTTAAGGGTTACGTAGCCTTCCAACAGGTCATTATAATCATCACTAAACAAAGAATGCAATGGTTTTTTTATGAAGGGGAATTGTCCTCCTACCAACCTAAACCTCACCCTTATTCTTCATCAGGTGAAAATATGAGGTCAATTAAAACCAATACAATAATATCCTTTACAATGTATTGTTATTTATTAAAAAATAATAAAAATTATAAGGCCATATCATCTACAAGAAATTGACTTATCTTCCACCAATATTTACATCCACCTCTTAATAAAGCAACTCCTTGCTTATAAAAGCAAACCACCCACTTAAAGCATCTTTCACCATATGCCTCCCATGCGCTAAAATATAAAGCCCCCACAAAAGGATTAAAAATTTACATTATAAAAATTATTTATAAAATAAACTTTGACTTTAAAAAATCATTCCCAACTTTTTAAAATACACTAACTACCAAAACAAATTATTTTATTGACCAAAACAACCAAATAAAAGGTAAAACCATAAATTACATCAAAGTTTGTTTATGTGATTTTGGAGGGAGAGACATAATGACTAACTGGGGGAATGGTGAATGGGAAGATGTTATAAGTGTCATGTTGCATGGAGAATACTCACTAATTTGTAGTCACAAAGTGGAGGGCATAAAAAAATGTATAGATGGCAAGAGTATCAATGCGGTTCAAGTCTAATCTAATGGTGCACTAGTCAAGATAGGATTTTCAAAGTGTAGATCCAAGTCAAGATGGTAGGTTTGAGATGATGGTGGAGTAGGCCAAAATATAGTAAGTTGGAGATAAATGATCGAAAGAGTGCAAGGAAGATCACAATGAAAAAAATATCTCAACCTTTCCAGTAATGCATTAGTGTAGATCTAAAAATTCTTGAAAGAGGCATCAAGTTGATGCTAAATATACAAAAAGAATTCCCTTGGTAGATGACATGGTATATTTCAACACAGATTATTCAACACCTCTTCCTCACCATAATCACATCTTATCTATGCCACATATGTATATTTGATGATGCCTTAGCTATAAGTCAATTATGAAATAGGAAAGCAATGCCAAGAGAGTTTGACTAGTGTGAAATGGAGATGTCCCAATGTATGAATGACATAAGTTCCAAAACTATAGCTTCCATAGGTCAAAACTTAAATATCCTAGGCTTATGGATTCCACTATTTTTTTTCAAATGATAAAGCCAATATCCATTTTGTAGCTCCCTTTCACTTTACTCAATCACTTTAGCTCTGAGAAGTTATGATGATGAAAATAATGTTTCCTCCACAATGTTAAATCAATGTTGAGATAATACTCTTGATTAGTATAATGAAATCCATTAAATCAACAAATTAGACACTCAAATCCATATCATACCTCTAATACAATCAATAGATCTAAGATAAGAGGAAGGAAAGAAAAAAATCAAATGTTGCAAATAAAGAGGACACTGCCTATGTAAAAAGGATATAACATTAAAACAAAATGACATCAAAATGAAGATTTCAACACCAAATTTGAAGATTTCAATGTGTAGATCCTTTATCCCCTTAGCCAGATCTCTAATGTCAATGCTAGAATGAACTATCAAATATAAAAGACAAATATGAGACAAAAAAATGCCCCCTTTTGTTATGTTCAAATTTGGTATTTTCCTTTTTCCAACACATTTTCTCAGATCTTAAATCTGAAATGCCACTAATATAATGAATATGATGATGAATACAAAACAAAAAAGTAATCAAGATTTTATTATGACAACAAAATAAATTATGGTGATCATTAGTAGCACTTGAAAATTTGATACCATAAATATTTTTCCAAAACCAGACATCTAAGACCAGTGACATTAGAGCAAACACACACAACTATTTAATCAAAAAATATAGAAGAGAGTAGAAATTCAACATAATCTATTCAATAATGGAGATGAACTACTCATACAAAGTTTCAAATTTCATATCTCTCACATCTCTCAAAGTTTTCACAGCTCACAACTGAGTAGCTCAAACAATCTAAAATATACTAATTCAATAATATAAATGGAGAGAGTTATATATAGATTGGATAGGGAAAGAAACCAAACATTCCATTGAATGTGGTCGTAATATTTCCAAGTAATCAATCTGACCTGTAGAACCCTAAATAGGTTAATGTAATCATGTAACCAAAACCAAGTGGGAAAAAGGCCTACACCAATAGGCATGACATCCTAGGATAGGGTGGTTATCTTTTCCCTAACATAAAATTTAATAAAGTGGTTGAACTTTGTTATTTATAGGATGTATATTATTCAAGTAGAGCAAGTGAAGGGAGAGGAGAATGGTATGATGTTTTAAAATGAGCCTAGGAAGCATTGGATAAAAATGAGCAAGAGGAATACACTTCTTCATGAAATAAACACATCTTATAACATTTTATTCTATTATTCAAATATTGATCATATTTAATATGCAACCATTCTTTTGGTTAAGATAATATATAAATAAATACATAGTAGGTGATTGTAGCTTGTCATTGTGTTTTATTGTATTTTTTTATGATCATATTTAATTTATAACTACACATTTGCACTAGTTTTTCATGTATGTTAATGCTATTCCTTTTGAGGTTATTAAGTTTTTTTTATCCTTATTGCATTAAAATACTACACTACTCTAATATATAATTGTATCAAAATTTTATGTTGCTTATTAATGGTATCTTGATTTTTTGTGTGTATATAAATGATTATAGAATCAATATACATGTGTGTTTTGTAATTTTATACCTGAAGGAGATTAAAAACTCATTAGAAAACGAAATCATTTTCTCTAATATGTTTTAAGAATTAAATTTGTATTCTTATTGAGTTATACCTATGCAGAAAATATATATAAAAAAGAAACTAGACTTTAGAATAGACAAATTGGACATAAACATGCATGTTTCTCCTTGGACAAAATACTACATTAAATAGAAAATAATATGCTTAATTAGGTTGGTAGACATCCCTCCCAACGTCTAGCAAGATGCAAAAATTCTAAACCTAGAAATAGATATTCATATCTACAAAATGAAATTAGTTTTTTTAAAGATGGTGTAGGTTGGATGGATTATTAATTACATATGATAAATTTATAAGTGCATGGAATCCACTTAATATAATTTTTAACATGTCTCATTATGAGTATGATATTTTGAATGATGTGAATGTCAGACACCTTCATGTAGGATGAAACTATTGATAAGCCTTGAGAATTTATAATAAAAAAGAAAAAACAAAACAAAATTAAAAAAAAAAAAAAAGAAAAAACTTCCTTTGAATGGGGAATAGTAATGCCTCACAGAGGAGAAAATATAAATATTTATATTATTAAAAAAATGAAATACCTTTATACCCTTTAATGATCATGGAAAGCATTTTAATAGTTTGATTTATCTAATAAAGGAATTAAATCCTTTCTTGGTGGAACCAAGATAGTCTAAATGTGTTTTATTATAGATCTAGTTATTATGTAGAGTAACATATACCTTAGGGTTTGGTAATTTCTATATTTTTTAAATCAATTATAACATAGGGTTGAGCTAGTTAGAAAAATGTCCTAGTAGGTAGAAGCTCTGAATGAAAATATGTAGAGAGAATAAATTAGAATGAATTTATCTCTAGTAAATTATCATAAGCAAGTTGTCTCCATTTCTGTTTCCATATTGGGAGGTATTAAAATACATTGTTTTTAATTAGTAAATGGTTTAAAATAGAGGTAGAAGCTTCCTTGAGTTGGAATGAAATCTAAATGAATTATAGATGATTGGAATAATTAGATTATCCTTATAGTATTGAATGATTACATTCTATTTATAATTTTTTTTTTAATATTTCTATAGACATAAAAATGTGTGTCTGGCTTCAATATTTACCTTGATTTAATTTATTTATTACATGTTGTAATCACTTATAAGATAAATAAGAAATTGTTTCATATTTATTTTTTAGAAAAATGTGGTTAATGGGTCAATACAAAAATGGATGTGACAGGTTACTCTTGATAGCTTAAAATTGATGTTTACTTTATGTGGTTTTAGTACATGAGGATATGGAATGTATGGCCATTTGATTAACAAATTTATAAAATTTTATGAATTTAAATCTAATTTTGTATGGATTATATTTATTTTCCTAGTTTTCAAATGAGACATTAAGTAGAGTAATCACCTTGAAACAACATATTAACTCTTGAATTTTTTAATGAAACCTATTGTAGTTGCTTCACTTTAATATAATAATAAATTATCCAATGTGTGTTTGGTATTTGTGTCCTTGTAAATAATATTTTAATTAGTTGAATTGAAATCTCCATTAATTTTCATGTATGGAAAACTTGTAAAACTCTTATATATGGAACAGTTGTAAAACTCTTAGACATGTAACAATTGTAAGGTGAAAATATCTATTTTAAATTTTAGTGTATTATAACCTTAATCATTATAATTAATATTTGAATAATTAGTATATGAAAAATAATTGATATTTGTAGCTAAAAATATTTTTCCACTAGGTATTTTGTTTATTAGGTTGATCTAATTAGAGTGATTTAATGATAAATAAGATTGTACCAAAGATATTATGCATGGGATACATTTTTTCTCAACATGTAGTGTGAGGTGTAATGATAATGATGTCTATACATGTTGGGTGTTACACCTCATTATGGAGGTAAGGATAATATACTTGAAGATTCCTTATATTATGGACTCTTCATCCAAGTAATAAATGTTTGGCTTCTTTTTGGTCTTTGAACCTGAGAGACCAATGTTAATAATTTTTGTAAATCCACCCATATATAAGGACATATAAGGTTTGATGAATGTTGGGAAAAGGTTCCAAGTAGGGTTTAATAATTTATATGACATGAGGGACAAGTGAGTGTTATCTCATGATGTGAGTACTTGTATGCTAGGTTGATGGGTCTTTTCCATGACTGTTATCATACACATCCTACCTTGGATGAATTTGGAAAAAAATTATTTTATAGGTTTATTTTTTTGTTCATAAAACCATGGAGAGTGATCTTAGCTTAGATAGTATAGTATATTGCATGTCTAGAGGCTAGATGGCTCTTTCTAGGTTCAATGACCCCATTTTAAGAAAATAATGAATTACCACTCATGTGGAGTGTGTTAAAGAGTTACTTAATGTGTATTTCACTTTAAATGATTATATTATAATGGATTAATATGATTTAGTGAATCCATTGCCCTATTCCTTAATTTATAAATATTTCCTTGAAAATAGTGCCAAGAAGATTTTGGACATACTCCCTTTACCCAAAGCTTTTTCTCTATGGAGACTAGGTGGTTTTGGTTATGTTTTATCAACATTAAGGATAAATAAATTGTGGTGTTGTACATTGGTTTCCATTTAACCTATCTCCATAAATGTGAGTGTTGTGAGGTTGGTCCTCACCTGGTGTGGAAAATGAGTGATATCACATGGTTAACCTTGATAGGGAACCTTATGTGTTTCACTATGTTTTTATCTCCTAGTGAAAAAAATTTAAGTCCCATTTTGGGTGATGATATATGTTTCGTTTAACCACACATTTGAGAGAATATCTTGTGGAGTTGGATATTGGTTATGGTTAGAGATAAACATGTAGGCCTTTGAAGCATCTTTGAACCAAGTGGGTGTGATAATATTTTATTTATAGTGATGACTTTGTTAGAGTGATAATTTTATCCTTTATACCTGATTGTCATTACCAAGGCATTTAGATTGAATTTAGATGTTTTGTATCCAATGATTGTGGTCAATAACTATTTTAGTTTAAGACCCAAGTCTTAATACATTTGTTTATATATCAATTTGTGTTATACCAGTAGTGGTTTGGAGGTGATTTTTTAAATATGAATGTGTTTTTTTCACCTTGTTCTTATGAAGGATATAGTGTATCCTTCCACTTTTAGGGCAACTTGAGTGGATTGACTATGTTAGCAATAACATTGGAACATGATTAGTATAATTCAAAGTTGGATACTGGTTAACTTGAGTAAGTGTAACTCATCATTATATAACTTATTAATTAAAATAGAGAATCTTTAATTTTTTTTTTATAATTTAGTGTCTTAGATCATATGTTTAACACTATTAGTGATCTTCAATCTTGTGTAGTTGTTAGCTGTTAGAGGTGGTCCTTTTTAATTTTATGCCTTAGAGATGTTTTTTATTAATTTGTTCATATTGTGATAATGAATTTTTTAGTCTTTATCATATGGTAATGGGTTAATCCCTATGTCAGTGTTTGAACTACCCTATTTTAATATTCATAACACATCCTGATTGAGAATGGAGAAGTTTGAGTTATTTAGAGTATGGATTGAAAACTAGTAAAGTTATGGTAAATTATGTTCTTGAGAAGTATTGAATGGAATTATCATGATAGGTCTATATTATTCCAAAAAATTATAGTTAATAGTGATATTTGAAACTTAGAATGGTACTTGATCATCACTAAGACATAAAGACCAATTTCACATTAGACTACTTTATACTATATATATTCAGTGTTTTATATTGGCATGGTTGTTTTACATGAGTGATGTTAGTTTGGTAACAAATTAAATACACTTTTTTCAGATTTGAGATATGATATAGATTTATGTGGTATGTTTTGTGATACTTTGATTGATTATATGAGGGTTTTATTTGTTACTCTCATTTGATTATAGTAGTGTACTATGTATTATGGTACTATTACATATGATGATGTACAATTGTTGATCTTACCTCTAAGAGGTAATTATCATTGTTCCTCTTACCTTTAAGAGGTAACTAAGATGCCTTGTACCTCTAGTAGGTAATCAAAATATATCTTACCTATTGAAGGTAATTGAGATGTTTTTCATTCCTTCTCCCTTTAGATGACTTTAAAAGTCACATAATATTTGTGATGTGATATATATTTGTATAGTGTTTTATCAAACTTATTTTAATTTGATTTTAAACCAACACCATTTTTTTTGCCTTCGAATGTTTTAAATTAATTTACCAATCATGGAATTATTGTTGAAATTTATTGTTGAAATTTCTAGTTTTATCTTTTTCATTTGAGACCAATGGGTCTCATTCTTATTGGTTTTGATATTATATGATAGATTGATTTTAATTTATTTTGGTGATTGGTTATGAAAGTTTCATATTTTCTATATATGTGCATTATTGGTGCCTTGTGTGGGTATTGAGGAGAATAAGTAGCTTGGAATATAGCTATTGGGTTGACATGGCAACTTATATGGGTGGGTTCATTACACCATTCTTCCTACCCACCAAACATGGTGGTTATAATATATTATTTTGCTTATTTGGGTGTATAAGGAGGTATGTTTATTTATGAGGTCTAAGGAAGTAGTTTCATGACATAATCATTACTTGATCACTTTATCATGGTTATTGATTCTTTAATTAGAACTAAATGATATTGATCAATATAGCTCAGTTGGGTAGTATGACTCAATTTAGAAGTATGACTTAGTATGGAAATATGGTTCAACATTGGTTAGCTTCTTATTATTGAAATTGTCTACTCACCATGATTGTAACCTATTTTCCACATGTATGTGCACCTTAGGAAGGTACTGATCTACTTAATGTGATGTTTTAGTATATTATTACTTTTACACTTACATTATAAAGATTTTGATAGAATCATTTTATGATTTCAATAGAATCATTTTATGATTTCAATTTTATGACCGTAGGGGGACTTGGTAGTTTGCATATTATAGATACTAGTTTTGTTTTCCTAGTGTTATCCTAAACAAATGTCAAATGTGGTGGAACCCACCATATAATTTTTACAACACATCGATGATGATGCTAAATTTTAAGATGAGTAGAATGTAATACCCCATATGACAAGTCATTATCACCTTGTTGATAATTATGTGTTTAAATCATGTGATGCTTTGTTTGACCTCCATGAACTAGTATTTTTATTGAATTACCCTTAATCACTCCTAACCTATAGTTTTTGTTGTACCACCTTGAGTTGTTAGTGAGTTTTTTTACATTGGGGTTTTAGTCTTGAGTTAACTGAGATGGTATTGTGGTTTTATTAATACCAAGGGATTAATGAATTAATAATATATCGAATTGAGTAATTTAGTAGTGAATAATTCCTTGATCATTTCCTTAACATTGGTGTCTTCAAACTCTTCCCTATCAATGTATTTAGATAGAAATATCTACATCAATGACAAAAATTTTAGGACATAAAATATTTGGTAAGTTCTGATTATTGATAATGAAGAACTTTTAAATAGTATATAACCATGTTAATCTTGGATTATAAGGGAGACATTATTTTTAATATTTCTCATCCTCAAATTATATTTATTCTAGTGATATAAGAGAGATTTTTTATGTTGATTCTTCTCACCACACTTGTCTTAGGATATAATATAATTTCATGTAGCTGTTTAATGTAAAAGTAGTTAACCAGAAAATGGATTTCAAGCTACCAATATTCCATCTAAGATAGTTTTTGGCTTCAAACTATTCTTCTTCAGATATATTTAGTCAAGTAAATTTTTAATTAATTTCATAATAAACTTTTAGAATTATAAAAATGGATTAAAATAATTACAAATGGAATAAAGTAATGTAGTAGTAGTGGGCATGATTGAATCTAATGGAAAACTATAATATTTAAAACCTTTAGAACTATTTTTTAAAAAC
Organism: Torreya grandis; assembly: GCA_037957365.1. NCBI lineage: Eukaryota > Viridiplantae > Streptophyta > Pinopsida > Cupressales > Taxaceae > Torreya > Torreya grandis. The sequence continues at coordinate 1,182,775 of JARHVA010005239.1, forward strand.
CTTATTATAAATACCCAATTATGCCTTTTGGAAGGGATAATTTAATGAATTTAAATAAAATATTTTTCATGGCAGTCATGGTATGCTAAGAGAGGATGGTTAGCTTGTCCCTAGGATAAAATTTAATTACGTGGTTAAAATTTTTCCTTTATAGGATGTATCTTATTCCAACAATAGAGTAGGTAGAGGGAGAGGAGAATAGTGTGATGCTGGAAAATGAGGTAAGGAAACATTGGAGTACCACAAGGAAGAGGAATATGCTATTGTTTAAGTAAGAAACATGCCATGTAACATTTTATTATGTTATTTAAATATTAACCATATTTAGTATGCAAAAATTATTTTGATTAAGCCAATATAGAAATAAATGTAATGTAGGTGATTGTAGTGCTTCATTGTATTTTCTTATGTTTTGTTAAGATCTGATTTCATACAAAATTGTGCCTGTAAAATATTTTTTCATGTATGTTAATGGGTTTTTTAATTATTAGTAAATGGTTTTGAAAGGGACCATACCCAATATAAAAAAGGCTCAAAATCTAGATTAGACAAGGAAACCTATAACCAAAAAAGTCTCAAAATATAGATAATACATGAGTACAATAGTGGTTTTTTGATGAGTGGGGTCCACCCCCTAGCTACCAAAAGGTCTAAAACTAGAATAAAAAAGAGAGTGAAATATAAAGTAGTATCCTTGTAGATAAAAACATGAAAATATCATATCAATAGAAACTTCACATCATCAAAGTAGAACAAAGCATCAATAAGTTAGAAAAATAGAAAACTAGAAAGTAAAAAAAGGAAGCTTCACTTGAGGAGCTTGTTGAAGTGATTATTGAGTCCCTCCAATGCATTAAAAATATTGAGAACAATAATTTTACATGGGTCTATCATGTCAATGGTGGTTAGAGGATAAGTCTTATTAGTGCCACCCTTCCTCAAAATCCAATGTAGGTTGCTAAGGGTGCAAAATTGCTTAACTTGAAACTCAAGGAAATCTAGAATGGCTTGGTGTATGGCCATATGATCAATATACCTACTTCTAATATGATCCATAGTGCCCTCCAAATATTTTATTCTTTTGAAAATATATTCCATATTAGTCTCATAATGGGAGGAGTTATCCACCTTATTATTACCCATATCAATAATCTTGTTGAGTTGTGTGACCTCCTTCATGAGGTCATTGATCCTTTCTTCAAGTTGGATAAATTGAGCTTTGAGCCCAATTTCCTTGAGAATGTTTTGGGAGGGACCAAAATCCATAAAAACCTATCCCATGTCAAAGAGACTCTACAATGGCAATTTCCTTACCCATGTGAAAGTTCAGAGTCAGACCCTTGATTTTATCACTGCTTCTAAGCACCCTCTTGGGAGGAAGAGGAGGTGAGGAATGAAAATTGGGATTCTTAGTCCTAATCCTTATCTAAGTAGGAGGTTTAGATGGGGGAAGGGGAAGAATATTTTAAACTATAATGTTAATAGAGACTATATTGTAGTGTTGATGTAAAATAAAAATAACCCATTCATGAAGAGGCAGGGCACATTTGTGTGTCCAACATTCTTGAATAGTAGCTTCCATGGATTATAAGATATAGTATGGGAGGCTAACCATTGGGCCCTTATGGAAATGGTTCAAAAGTATGAGATGATGAATTGGCAGAGTATTATACCTACCCTCCAAAATCACATACCTAACTAACATACAAGCCACCTCATCAAAAGGAGTAGGGAGAGAGGAACACACAATAACATATTTGAAAAATTTAAAGGCATTAATCGAAGAACCCTCCAAAAGCCTTTTCTCCTTCATAACCTTGTCAATTTTTTTTCTAAATAATTTTGAACTAGCCCTGCTAAGACCATTGACAAAGATAATGAGTTCTTTGGCGATAGAGAAATTCTAACCTCTATAGACAACAACCCTATGATTTCAATTGTTGCCAAAAGTGATAGATATTTGGTTTCCATGTCTCTTGATCTTCTGCATGAATATTTTGAAGGATCCCACATTTAAAGTCCTCCATGGTTCTCGATTTGCCTTCTAATTTGGGTTACACATCAGCTCAACACGGCATGTATGTTAATGTTATTAATTATGGAGTGTTTCAATTTATTTTATCCTTACTATTAAAATACTATAACACTCTAATATATAGTTGTATCAAAATTTTGTGTAGCATAATGGCTTCTTGATTTCTTTTATACATAAATGATTATATAAGAAATATACATATGTGCTTTACAATTTTATACGTAAGGTACATTAAAAAATCATTGGAAAGATAAAGTGTTTCCTATAGTAGGTTATGATAACAAAATTTGTATTTCTATGGAGTTATACATTTGTAGAATATGTGTGTGTGTGTGTGTGTGTGTGTGTGTGTGTGTGTGTGTGTGTGTGTGTGTGTGTGTGTGTGTGTGTGTGTGTGTGTGTCTATATATATATATATATATATATATATATAAGACTTTATAATAGATAAATTGAAGATAAAATTGTACATTTATCCTTTAAAAAAATGTTCCATTAAATGTTAAACAATACTTTTAAGTAGGTTTGGAGGCATCCCTACCAATGTATAAACCTATAAATGGATAATCATATGTAAAAATTGAAACTAGTTTTTAAATGAATATGATAAATTTACAAGTTTGTGGAAGCCACATAATATATTTTCAACATGTCTCATTAGGAGTGTGATATTTTTAATGATGTGATTGTTAGATACATTTGTATAAGATGAAACTATTGATATCATTGGGAATTCATAATTAAAATAAGAAAAAGAAAATAAAATAAAACATGAAAGTTCCTTTTATTGGGGCATAGTGTACACAAATGGTTGGGTTGTTGATTTGGATGTATGCTTATAATAACTCATAGAAGATAAAATATTAATATTAATATTTTAAAAAAATGACAAATTTTTTTAAATTTTTATGATTTGTGAGATGGAAGGCACTATGATAGTTTTATTTATAAAATAAAGGAATTAAATCCTTTCTTAGTGGTGCCCATATAGTTTGAATATGTTTTATTATAGATCTATTTATTATACAAAGTAACATATACCCCATGTTTTGGTAATAGGAAGTAAATACCTTAAAAATGATAAAAAAGGATTCCAAAAGACCATTTAAGGACATCACAAGAATAAAATCGATATAAAAAAAGTTAATAAGTCCTATGAAATGAGTTTTGAATTATAGATTTTGACCATTTTTTGACCTAGGGGAAAAAATGATCAAAAATTTGGAGATTAGTAGGGGTAACATTCCTACAATGCTAATACACCAGTAGTTGTATCCTTCCATTAGGAAATATAATCACTTGTACTTGACTACTAACTACTATAAGACCTTGACCTTTGATTAAAAGGTATCAAAACCATATAAGACAACTAATTACCTCACTAAGACAGCTTAAAAAAAAACACTAAAACAACACACACACAACAAGCAACAAGATAAAAAAACCAACACACTTGTGCTAATAAGTACTTAGGCAAAATAAAACAAGCAACTACAAAACACAATTGACCTCAACACATCTTTTTACTCTAGAATCAAATGGGAAGTTCTTGAGACTAGCATGCCCCCATATAATTAGGTTTTCATATAATGAGTGGAGTCTAATCAAGAATTATTTATGGAGTGAAAGATTTTACCTACATTTAGAGATGTTGGAATACTCATGATTTCCATAACTATCAATTAAAACTTCTTACCTCATTCTCTTGTTCATGAATTCACTATGTGAGTCAAGAATAAAGCCATTCTTATCCCAATATTGGCTACATATCACAAACAATTTTATCTCTATCTCATCAATAGGTTTCTCCTAATCAAACTGAATAATCTAAAATATATCCTATTGTATGTTTTTAGGGTTGAATTCAAGAAGAAATGTATCTTGATTCTTCAGAGCTCGAGACAAATGGAGCTTAGTTTCCTTTTCCAAGAGTGAAAAAAAGTCTATAAAATGATTGAGAGGTTGATATACTTCCTTACAAATATAAAACAAGTCATCATTATGTGGAGTTAGCTCTTTGAATTTTAGAACTAAGGAATTAAATCTTTCTTTCACATTGACTTGATTACCAAAGCTACCTTATTCTATTTTGATTAGCCTATATCCTCCCTGTAGAAGACTAAATCCTAATCCGATCAACTCAAACAAGTCTTCAAACTTCCTTTCATTATGTTATAGATCAATTAAGTCCTCTTGTATAATATTAAACATCTCTTTTCATCAAAGGAGAGGTTAATTAGCTTGAGGAAAATAAGGAGGTTCAAAGCAAAAATTTACCTTTTTAACTTCATTATGCCTAGTTGGAACCTTTCACAATGTTTTATAATCATCATGAACCTTCTCATCACCATGAAACACATCCCAATGTGACTGATTCATTTGGTAACTTATGGCACATTAAAAACCTCCATATGATTCTAACATTGTCAACTCATCAAGTCTTATCTTCTCCTTATCTCTAAATATTGATTTACATCCTTCGTCACAAAGTGGTGTTTCAATTATGAATTATTCATCATATACACTTTAATTATCCTATTCATAGCCTTATTAAAAGTGATATACAGATGGAATTTTAATATTTTTCTTAAGGAAGGGCTACTTATCCTCACAAACCAATTTTGAGCTCTCATGATCAATGACCTTATCCCTCTCTTCCTTATATTTACCAATAAATCCTTAAAAATTTTAAATGTTTTGGTTTTCAACTTTCTCCATAAATACTTCCTTATTTAATTGAATGTTATCTTGAATTGATTTCCATGATGGGAAAGTTTTTCAAGGTTCACAACAAGGATTTATTTATTGCCTTGGATTCATTCTTGAATTTATTTCCAAGATGGGAAGGCTTCATAATTTTGAGGAGGGATGGTTGGGGCTTGAATAGGTTTAAGTTCTTATTTTATCTAATTCCCAATCTATACTTGTTCTACTTTGTATATCGCATTACCTCACAAATTGATTCCAACATGTAATCTTAATGGACCTTTTGGGGGGTTATTAAAGAAGGGGAATGGAGTTTTATGCCAAGATAGTCTCATTAGTTTCCCTCCAAGTAGCAATCAAAGACTCCAATTTTGAGTTGTATAGATCTTCAACCCTCTCAAAAATGACCTCTTTGCTCTTTTTTATGTTCTCTTTGATCTATTTTCATGATTGGAAGGCTTGAGGGGTATGTGAAGGACATAAGATGATTAAAAAATCACTTGAATCAATATTTTGAGTAAGAATGGGTGTCATAAAAGAGGGTTGAGGTGGTATATGAGAAGGCAAATGAGCCTGATAGCATTGAGATTATTGTATTTTATGAACTATTAGTTTGTGATCTATAAATTTAATTAGACCACCTATGTCCATAATTGCATTAGTGAAATTTTACCAATTTTCTCTATCAATAGGTTCCCACTCTCTCCATATTAGCTACAATGAGTATCCCACATTATAAATGAAATTAATAAGAACAATTTGGCCATGCTCCTTTTCTATATTAGACTCTATCATATACTATTCATATCCTAAGAGATTTTGGTTGAAGCTTGAGATAAATTGAATTGAAATATGACTATGTTGATTAGGGGCAACATGGTCTTCACAAGGATGGTTAGAGGGATGAAAAGTTTACAAAATAGAGGAACTATCTTGGTAAGACTATTAAGAAAAATAAGGAGAGTAATTCTCTTTATAACAAGGATAAAAATAATCAACATAATATTGATAAGGGTCAACAAACTATTGACAAGGATCAACATGAGTTTGATATGGCTCGTAAACTTATTTAAAATAGAAATAACCACTAAATACAGCCATGAAACCTCATGAAAGGAAAAAAATAATGAGAGATTGCTTAAAATGATACTTAGGCTACTACAACCAACTAAATACATTCAATGTTTCCATTTATGTTTTTGAAATGCCTTTAAAAGCTAGTGCACTAAAGAGCAACACCAAAAATATTCAATTGATTGACAATATTGTCTTACCAAGTGTGCCAAAACTATTATAACTCAAATTTTCACCCTTAAAATGGTGTTTCAATTCCTCTCACTTGATATATATAATAAGATTAGTATTAGGTTATGGGTGACCTCTAAGTGGACTAAACCTCTAGATTTTAAGGTTAACTCCCATTTATGTATCAATTAGGCTCACAATTTTACAATGCTAGCTTGAAAATGAAACGGGAGACAAAATAAATGAAATAAACATAATTATGGAGGTGATACATGAAATAAATTGATCACTTAAAACTAGTTTCATGTGCACATGTAGACCATTAGACTAATCTAAACATAAACTAGTCTTAATTTAAATCCTTTACATTAGCATTTCAATATGAGTGTTGTGATGGATGCTTAGGATAGGAAGACTATTTAAGAGGTATAGGATGGCATTAATTAATATAAAAACTCACTCAATAATTATAATTCACTTACACACTTCACATGAACTATAAAATAAGATTTCAAACTACATATAGGTGTTAAAATAGGACAATATGTCAAGGAAGACTAAGTAAATCACTTAACAAGATTAACCATCCATGCACACACACTAATTAAAATTTTAGGAGGTAAAAAAAGTATTATTTATTGATGTAAGGAATATAAATTATAATATATTCACCATACACAAGTGGAGGATTATTTTAATGCCAAAATTGATAACACATATAGAGAAAAGAGAGGAGAGAGAAAAAGGGAATGCATGATAGCAATGATAAGTCTCAAGCACTCATGAAAAGAGTTAAAATTAAGAATTATGTTATAAAATAGTATCATAAGTTATTTAATAACATGTGTTACTTTTTTGATGATGCTTCCTCTCCCTAATGGCATAAGGGATTTTTTATTTCCTTGACACATCTTGCCACATTCTTCAAATTGCCCTCCTTTTGTCTTGGAAAGTGAAAATTGGCATTCCTTTGTCATAAAATCACCTTAAAATTAAATTTTATCTCTTCTTTGACACCTTTAATATAATTGGATTTTATCCATATTGATATTGCTATCAAGGTCATGTTCATTAGGTGTCTTGAAACCCATCAATCTCACTACACTTCTATACCAACCTTATTCAATGGTATACAAGGATATCATTACCAAGGTATAAAATTATCCATTTGCTTATATTTATTAATTTTTTAATAATGTTCTAAAAATCACTATCAATTATTCCTATCCATGTTTCCAAGAACCATCAAGCTATCCATAACATTTTGTAGGTCAACAATTAAAATTTTTAGGTAACATATTGGTATAGTCATCTTCTACACATTAATTAGTGACTTTAATAGCCCATGTAAAATTTTAATATATCTATAAAAGTGTGTATATGACTATATAATCTCTACCTAGGATTACAAATCCTCTCTAACTAATTTGAGAGCTTACCACCACCTACACACTCATAAATAGACCTGAAACTATGTCTTCTAGGATAATTTCATACTATTTTGCCTTCACACATGCCACAAAGTGCTTTTTTAATGTGAAAAAGTGATATATGAAGATAATTTTGACTACTTACAAGCCAAACTAATCCATTTTAATTCATTTAAATAATTTTCTCCCTCATCAGGTCTTCTAGAGAATTATGAGGGTTTAAGGTGTGTTTTAGTCTTAATTATTGTTCACAAAGGAAAAATCCTCTTTATCTCTCCTAAAAACATAGTATTTAATTATATGTACTTATAAATCATCTATAAACACTAATTATCCCCATGAAAAACCTCCTCCAAGTTCCAATCAAAAATTTTCTTCTCTTAATCTCTTCATAAGGCTAAAATAGGGTTTGGAGTGACCTTTTGTCTTAATTATTGTTCATAAGCTTGTGGAAAATAAATAATTGAATAATTATTTAATATTTGAATGAATATGTTTCCTTAAAAGTCCTTAAAATCCTTTTGTCTAATGTATTTCCTCTTGGAACATCTATGCATAATTTCAGGGCTTCTCAAATTGCAAACTAAGCAAAAAATAAAGTTTTGAGTGGTTTCACCTCTTAACAATGGTTCATAATTTAAATAACCTTAAATTTTAAATCCATGAAAATATATTAGAGTGTGAATACCTATCTAACACCTATAAAAAAAATAATTATTCCATTTTCTTTTAATTTATATATCACTTACTAAAAACTTGAATATAAACAAGGTTTATGGGGAATACCCTTGGATTGGAAGATGTTGCACACTAATTTTAATCCAAAGATAGTGAGAGATAATTTTTTAATAGGAAGGCTAACCTACACACATGTAAATAACTGACAAAACAAAAATTAATAAAAGGTATGGGTGGACTACCTAATCTGACATTAGTTCTAGGAAGTGATACACTTTGTTAGAAGGATACCAACCGACTATTTATGTAATTAAGAATGTAAAAGAACAAAAAATTACAATATAAAAATGATAAGATTATAATGTTAATTAAGATTTAGTCCTCAAATAATCTATCAATGTAAATGAAATATTACTCCCAATTAGTTGAAGCAAAATCTACATCATCTTGGATAAAAACTAATTATTCTTTAGTGGCTTCATGAGAAGGTGAATAAACAATTATGTAGAGGGATAAATAAAAGGATATGTAACTCTAATATTCAAATAAAGGTTGGAAAGCTATGGGGAGATCAATGATACTAGTTACAACATGAACTAAATTAGCTAGAGTCATCTACAAGTAGAAGGCCATGTTCAAATAATAATAATCAATAAAAGATTACAAATAGAGGCTGAGAATTAAGGTCTCAAAATCTATGAATTAAACATAATAGATTGATTTAAATCATTACAAGATTAGTGATGATATGTATAATTAGTGCCACTTTATAATGAATCAATGTCAATTCTCTTTATGGCTAAGTTTAATAAAATAGAGAATAAATAAGATAAATCTGATAACAAAGGTTGATAAATGGAGCAAGAAGGATTTTAATAATATTTTAATGATTAAATAAATGGTTAAAAGAATACTAATTGAAAGAGAGTGATAAAATGAAGTATAATAAATTACATTCAATCAGATCATGAGTAGAATGAAAATTTTCCATAGGTGCAAGTAGTGGCTTAGGGTGCACAAAGGATATGATTGAATGCATAAAAAATATAGTAAAGTGTCATTAGAAACATCACAAAATCTTTAGGAATTCTAATAGAACTTTGAGTATCTAACATTTTTGGTTTGAAATGTAAAGGCAAGTTGGGTATTTATGGATTGATGTTGATCTAAAGAATTGGCGCCAATCATGTGATAATCATCATTGATTCACCCAAAATAATGCTTTTATTTCAACCATGGGTGAGAATAGCTTAGAGATGGGTGGATTTTTTTGTGATGACTCCTCATAGGGTTAGAGTGATTAGGGGGTAGATTTTTAAGCTATAAATGGATTAGGAGGTTGGGAGAGGTAAAAATGTAAAAGTAAAGGATTTTTACTGAGCTTGTAAATGGTAAATAATCTAAACCTTAAGATAGGGTTTATTTAGGAGATTAAAATAAATAAAACTCATGACACCTAATTAATCATACATAATGTATGAAATTATAGTTTTTTACATTTTACATTTTTGTGAAATGATATGGAATACTAGCCATGAGATAAAAACTATGAAAGGTCCAATTCCATAGGTTTATGTGAGGAGGTATACCCCTCAAATTGTGAATAGATAGATGATAATGAATGGACAATGGGTTTTTAAAATGGAATAATGGATGGGATGGATAGATAATAAATAGGCTCTAATAAACATGGATGCATATCATGAAGTTTATACTTTACGCTAGTAAGATGTAAAGTAATATAGGCAAATATGCCCCAAAGTAAATCTTGTAATCATATACCATAACTGTGAATAGGTAGGATTTAATGAAGGTTAAATAAGAGAAAAATTGATAGGGTTTGGCTGGCCAAATTATCTAGTATGCTATAATGGTGTGCACACCACCTATAGATATTTTTCCTCAAGGGAGAATGTACTCTGAAGACCTACCGAGGGGAGATACCCAAAAGAGTGCATGCCTTATGTAGCCTATGGGACCATTTGGGGGTCAAAATCCATAAACCTAAAATTTTATAGGTCAAATAATAAGGTATATGTGTCAAGGAACCAAGAATAACTAAGGAAAAAGGTTAAATTTATGTGAGATTAAAAATAATATAAAAAAGGGTCCAATTGGCACTGATTCAAAATGAATTGGTAATGATCTAGCCAAATGGCATCAATCTAAAGTTGGGTGTATAAGTAGATATAATGTGGAAAAGGACTCATTTTATATTTATGAACCCCAAATGATGGTTGAGAGCTTAATCAATCAAAGTGTGATGAAATGAAATGGAGGCTAGCGGCAATAGATTACAATATTGATGATAAGGTATGTCAATTATTTTATGAATTTTTCAAGTTTTGTGAAAATTTGAGGTTTTTTTATATCTAAGATTAGGCTAGATTATGAGGATATGGTGCTAAATAATTAACATCAATTCCATATTGAATCGATGATGATTCATAGGGAATCAGTGTTATTTCAATGAAATGACACTGATCGATGTAGAATGGTGCCAATCCCTAAGGGATTGACATTGATTCACATTAAAAAGTGAAAAACATAGAATAGATATAAGGTTTAAGATAAAATAGATTTATTAGGAGATTTTTAGTCTTATAATAGATATTTATGATAGGCATGGGGGCTGCTAAAGCTATGAGATCAAGTGGTACCCTTATTAGAGTGGTTACAAGTGTAATTAAGTGATAAAAAATGGGCCCATCTAGAGGTTGTAGGCTTGGGAGGGGTACATCACTACTAACACATCCATCAAGACACAAGATTTTTGATGGTTTTAGTGAAGTGGTGGGATGTCACAATTTGGACCTTTTGGCTATTGATCAGGGAGATGACCATCACTAAGGAGGACATCTATCAAATCTTACAACTTCTAGTGTACGGAGTACTTATAGTTCTAGTGTATGATTAGGGCTAAGGAGTAAATTTGAGATGCCTATATGATGATGATGATGAAGAAGGTATAAATTTATTTGATGGGGGATTTACTTTCAAGCCTCTTTATAGAGGTCACATAGTGGGGAGAGGTGTGTTAACCATGTTGATGCTAGTGATATCATGCTATGCACTCCCAAACTAAAGGACAAGGATATTTCCATAGAGCTTGACTAGTATTGTTATGAAAATGATGATCATCACACCATTTTTGCTTGGGCATCCACCTTACTAGTATAGATTTACAAGGATATACAGGGTTAGATAACCCAAAGATGTTATGGTTTAGATGTGATTGTCATATTATAGTGTTAGGCAAGTAAACACATGAAGATAGTGTGGCCCATAGGTACCCCATGGATATGGTGGTATAAGACAAGTTTTAGCATGGCCTTCCTATGATGGAGGGCTAATTTTTCATAAGGTTTTACAAAAATTTTTGATAGATAATTGGATTATTATAGGCATTCTCTATAGGGTTTGAGGGCTACCAATATTATATGAAGACCATATTTGAGATTTCCTACATGGCCTAGGATGGAGATGAATATGATAGGGGTATGAAGTGAGTATTGAGTGACTAGGAGGTTGATAGATTACTTGGATTACCTCCATTTTGATTGAGCATAATGGTAGTTTATATTCATTCATGATATACCATGGGCCTTGAATGTATACAAATAAGATGAGATAGAGTGGGAGCTACCTAGACTAGTGAAAAGAGATTCCCTGGTAGAGGAGGAGTAAGTGCCATTAGGTGAGGATATGGAGGATGAAAGATTCACTCGTACATATAAATCATGGTGGGTTGAGTTGTGGTCAGCATGGTAGGATAGTGCATTGCATCCATACTAGGGAGGGGGGATGAGGAGATGGAGGAGGTAAAAGAGGAGGTTAATTCTAAGGAGATGGAAAAAGAGACAGATGATGAGATGGGAGATGAGGTGATGGGGGGAAAGCGTAATGGAGATGAGAATATGGAAGATAAGGATATAGGTGTGGGTGAGATCATCATGGAGAGAGATACATTGAGGGATTAGTTTACCACTTTACAAGGGTAGCTAGTTAAAAAATATGGGGCACTAATTATAGCAATGGTTTAAGCAGGATACCCTATAGGTTTGATTAAATACTTAACAAGTGGGTTTTGACTCTTTGTATCTGATTCATGGCATAGTGGTGGAGGATAAGGATAGGTATATGGTGGAGAGAGACACCCTAAAGAGGAGGAAGGAGGAGAGAGAGTCTTCAATATAGATTATTAGATATATGATGCGGCCAAACATGAGACTACTAGGAACCATAAGTATTGAGATATATAAAGAGCTAGTGGTGGAGATGAGATACTATGAGTAGATCATTTTAGATCAACTTATAGAGACTCCATGATATACTACCCACATAGCTAGATAGGGTAGGTCCTCTAAGTGCATGCACACAAGGTCAATGAGTATGGAGAGTATCACTCAGAGGATAGATAGGGATAGGGATATAGATGATGTGGTGGAGATCTACCAAGAATTCATCTGAGTAGCTTATAGTTTACTTAGTATATCTACCTATATTTATATTCATTTTACTAGCTAGAGAGCCATGAAAATGTATACAAACACATGGAAGTAAATTTATCTTTTGACACACACACACACACACATGTATTTCATAATTATGGATTTGTTATTTTTATGTATTATAGATGTTCATGGATTATGTGTATGTATGTTTACATTAATTATTGATTTATACGATGTATTTTTATTATAGTTGTTAAATTTATGAATTATTTTTATGGATTATGGGATTATAGATTGTTTATGGATTATGGGTTGATATGCAATGTAACTAGATTATTGGTTTTTTACATGTGATGGAGTATTATTTTAAAATTTTTATGGGTTATGGATGTTATGGATTAAATTACTATGATTATGACTATTTATGTGATGTAATTAGATGTTTTGAATATGGATTTAAATGTTAACAAAAAATTTATGGATCATGCTTATATTAATGGTTATGGATTATGGATATGGATATGCTTATTATTTTGATGTATGGATTAATGCTCTAAAATTTTTGTGATTAAAAATGGATTAGATTATGAGCCAATTAAATTATGGATTATGGGTTTATGGATTTAGCTATGGACTGTGGATGTACGTTTGATTATGGATTTGTAGATTTTATCCAATTTACTTTATGGATTATGGAATCAAAATGTCTTTATGATTATGGATGTTTATGGATCATGATTAATGGTTATGGATTATGATTATGATGGATAAAAATTATAACTTAATGTTTTTATGTTGATGGATTCATGAATTACTAGATTTAGAATATTTTATAATTTAATTATTTATAAAAGGCTTATTGCTCATTTATTGGATCATAAAATGACCCAAGTAAAAACCACTTGAAAGGAATGCATATGAATATTTAAAAAACTAATAATAATAACCCTAACATCCTTAGGCTAACTAAGTTAAGGCTCTTATTCATTTATTTTTAGGATCTGATAAAAAGTGGATTCTAAGAAGAATATGTTTCCATCTTGTATACCCACAACTAAGGGTTAACTCTAGAATCCTTGTGTGTCAATCCATGTAGACTAATCAATGAAAGAAGTTTACTATATTAAATAAATTTGATCAATATGGGAAGATTTATATGGATATGTTATGCATGACATCCATCCTTCATGTGAGTGGTCTATATTTTAAGATATGCATTTAAAATTAGTTGTCCTTCAAGGGAGAAGTCTATGCTTTTAATATTTTGTATATCTTTGCAAGTTTTGTGGAATTACATAACTATCCTTCAAGGGAGTAGTCTATTCATATTAGTTTATTTTTGCCTTTTTAGATGATTTACTATTGATTGTGATCCTAATGATATTCTTGTTTTATGGATTGATTTCAGGTATGCTAGGATAATTTATCAAAGCTTTGATACATAAGATAAAACACTTATTCTCAAAATGAATTAGTGATAGGGAAGGATTTTAGTGAATAATGATTTATATCTCCTTCCCATTATTAGTTAATGTTATCCAATTAAAGCATGCTATGAATAGATATAGGGTATTCATATTTAAGGTTAATAATAGGAAATGCTTCTAGATAACCACATGCATCTATATATCATTATTGGTGTAACAGTAATAGGGATATGAAACCTAGAGACTAAACTAAGTAAACCAAATAAGATTTATTAAAAATAGAAAGGATGTAGATGAAATGAGATAAGAGGTTTACATTCTAATTTTTCATCAAGAGAGGTGAAGTGATATGTCCTAGATCTATACTTATGGGTGATGATATATGGTCCAAGCCAACTTAGATCAAATTCTCCCCTTTTGTTTTTTATATATTAGTTACATGTTGATTTTATTTTAAGACAAGGTCACCAATGTTAAATTCAATTTTTTTTAAGTTTTTATTATAAGTTCATTTAATTCATTCCTAATATATAAGAAGATGGTCAAGGGTAGCCTAGTAATGCTCATCTAAGAGTTTGAGCTAGGATAATATTTATTGATGAAAGTCATCTTTAGAAATGATATCTTTTAAGGAGATGTAAAGGTAAGGAATCTAAAACTTGAGAGGAAGAACAACTTCATACCATAGAATAGGGAGAAAGGGGTATCACCTATAGGGGTTCTAATACTAGTATGATAATCCCATAAGGCATAGGTAACATGCAAGTGCCAATTCTTGCATGTTTCATTAATTTATTTTGTTTGGATTTTGACTAGTGTTTATATTATGCCTCAGCTTGTCCATTCACTTGAGGATAGTAAGGTGAGGAAAATTTGGGCTTAATGCTAAAAGAATCATAAAGTTACTAAACATTTTTGTTTTTAAGCAATTTTTTTGTTATCTGTGATGATCTTATGAGGAATGTCAAAGAGACAAATGATATGGTTAGTAATGAATTCAATGATTTTACCTACTTTGGTTGAGATAAGGGGGATAGCCTCCACCCACTTAGTAAAATATTGAATGGAGGTAATGATAAACCCATGATGCTAGGATCATTTAGGATTGATTTGACCTATAAGATCAAGTCCCCACTGGGAAAATCAGCCAAAAGTCTTGAGCTACCTATAATGCTTGGCTAGGGACATGGGATAAATTGGCATTCTACTAAAACTTTATGCATTTATTAATGTATTTGCAATAGTCTTGATTTAATTTGGGCCAATAATATCCAAATCATAATATTATTTTAGTGATGGTATGGCCATTAAAGTGTCCTCCATAAGATCTATCATGAGATTCTTTAATAGCAAGGGTAGCTTCATGATTTTGGAGACAACGTAGAAGAATTGAATAAAAACCATGCTTAGAAAGGACACCCTCTAATATGAAAAAAATGGGTGACATGATGATAAGAGGCTCACTTAGAAATTATAGATAGATCTACAGGAGTAATCACCCTAGATAAATAATCAAATATCTTAGAATACCAAAGATTTGATTAATTTTACTCCACACAATGGATGGATGGAAGGTCAGTTTTGGTAAAATAAGGTTGGTTAATCCTATGAATGAGGATAAATAAATTAGACTCCTAAGATGAGTATGGGATAAAGTGGGAGAAAATAACCTTTAAGATGAAAAGGTGATATTTTTGTAACTTTGATTTACCAAGGAGGTCATCTACATAATCCTACATAATCCTATGTATAATATCATGGAAAATATAGGTCATGGCTCCTTCATATGTAGCTCTTGCATTATTTAGGTGGAAAGGCATTATGTGATAGTATAAATTCCCAAGGAGTAATAAATGAGGTCTTGTGTTGGTATTCTTATGCAATTAGAATATGATTATATCCAAAAAAGTAATCCATTAGAGACAACATTTCATGACTAGAAATAAGGTCTACTAATTGGTCAATATTAGAGAGAGGGAAAGCATCCTTTAGACAAGTGAGATTAAGGTCTCAAAATTTAGTACAAAGGTGAAGTCAACCTATTGAATTTATTATAGGGATGATGTTTGACACCTACTAAGGGTAATCAATAGGTTAGATAAATTTAATGGATAGGAGGTATTGTAACTATTCTTTGACTAAGAATGAAACATGAGGATGCATGTTTCAAAGCTTTTGCTTGATAAGCTTAGTGTTAGGGAGTGTAACAATGTTATGGATGATGATGGTTGTATCGATACCAATCATATCACTATAAGACCAAGTGAATGCTTCACTATGCTCCATTAGAAATGTAGTGAATCTTGGTATTCTAGGAATCTAAGGATTTACTAACCTTAATGATACGTGGAGTCTCTAAGGACCCTATGTTAACATCAATGGTGGCCTCATTTAATAGACTAGACATATTTCATGGAAGGGATTTATTTATATGGGAGTTTTTATCACCCAAATGAGTTAATATGGACTCATCATCTTGGCACTAAAGAATAAGGATGGTGGTAGAATCCTACCTGCTAGAATTAGCATACAAGATCTAATGAATCTACTAGAAAGCATGAATAAGAGATAAAATAGTAATAGTAATAAATAATAACTATATATTCAAGACAAAAATTAAAATGAATAAATAACTCAAATATGATGAATTACTCTAATAATTCAATATTGATCTAATGTAGAATACACAAATAACCATTACTTATATAGAGCAAGGTGTGTAAGATAAAGATCAAGGAACTCACATAACGTGTGTAGTTTAACTGATGCATGACTACATGAATAGTGAAATGAAACTAAAAAATAATAAGACATGTGTCAAACTTGTGTAAATGATCAACATAATTTGAGTACTAGTTAAGAAATCTTATCTTATCTTACCTTAAATAGTGGAGTGGAACTCCATAGTAACAAGATAGGTGTCCAAGTTGACTACTAGCTAAGCAAGCTTATCCTATTTGGTGAGAATTATTAATCAACATAATAAATTAATTATAGTAGTAATTAGTGTACAAATCTAGATAATAAATATAAGAAAATGTTATATAGTAAATAAATGCACCAACACCCCCTCATAAGTGAAGCTTATGTATGGATGTGTAGACAAGAGTCCCGATAATGTGTAGCCATATTAGGTACTTTTTAAAAATAGATGATGAAATGAAAAAGCCTGAAGGAAAGAAAAACTCCTCAAAATTATGGTCTAGGATACCTCCCCTAAAGAACTGATGTCATGCACCCCCAAAAGAGATTGCAATTGAATATACTTGCTCTCAATGAAAGGTTTGGTGAAAATATCTACAATCTACTCCTCCGTAGGACAATATTGAATAATAATGATCTCCACCAAAATTAGCTCCCTGATAAAGTGCATATGGATCTCTATGTGTTTGGTTTCTAATGATGAATCAGACTCTTTAAGATATGGATAGTGTTCTAATTATCATAGTAGATGATTGATGGCTTCCAAAATGGAACACTAAGCTCAGTGAGAATATTCTAAAGCCAAATAGCCTTAGTAGTGGCATTAAAAACACCATGATACTTAACCTCTATATATGAAAGAGAAATATCATGATACTTCCTACTCTATGAACAAACTGGGTCAAATCCAATGTGAAAGTTATAAATAAAAGTGGACTTATGATCATCATAATCTCTAGTCTAATTAGAATCTATGTATCCCACCAAGTCAACCTATAACTACTATATAATGAATCTCGTATCTGATAGTGCCTTGAATGTAGCTCAAAATACCCTTGGTAGCTCTCTAATGAAACTCATATGGTTTCTACATAAATCATGAAACCATGCCAACAACATATGAAATTTTAGGCCATGTATGATGTTAGATAGATGAGGCTACCTAAAATTTGGTGATATAATGTGGCATCAACCAAGGGAGTGGACTAATGAAACTTAAGTTTAACTCTAGATAAGAAGGGAGTCAGTGTAGTCCTACAATCAACCATATCTAACTGAGATAACATGTCTAGGGAATACTTAGGCTATGAAAGAGTAATCCTAAAATAATATTGCACTATTTAAACCCTAAAAAAGTAATGCAGTAGGCCCATGTATGTCATATAAAACATGTCATGAAGTGTAATTTTAACACTACTGATGATGGATGTTGTGCTCCATGTAATAATGAGATCATCAACATAGAGTATGAAATACAATAGTGAATCCTCCTATGATAGAATGTATACATTAAGATCTGAGTGACATCTTGAGAACCTAATTGAGAGAAGAAATGTGTCCATTTTGGAATACCAAGCATTAGGGGCTTGTTTCAGACCATAGGGAGACTTCTACAAGTGGCACACCAATGAATAATCCTAAAAGAACCATTATGTCTGCTCCATATATATCTCCTTATGAATATCCCCATGAATAAATGTGCTCTTCACATGCATCTAATGTACATCCCGACCTTGAGCTACACCAATAACCAATATCAATTGAATGGAATTTACCTTAGTAACAAGTGTAAAGG
This sequence comes from Torreya grandis, assembly GCA_037957365.1. Taxonomy (NCBI): domain Eukaryota; kingdom Viridiplantae; phylum Streptophyta; class Pinopsida; order Cupressales; family Taxaceae; genus Torreya; species Torreya grandis. Next base: position 1,201,248 of record JARHVA010005239.1, read on the forward strand.
TTTTTGTATAGTCAATGCTTTCTACTTGGGAAAAACCTTTGGCCATTAAGTGTGCTTTATAATTATCAATATTTCCATCCACTACAAACTTAGTTTGATATATCTAGCTACATCATACTAATTTTATTCACTAAGGAAGAGGAAAAATATCTCAAGTCTTGTTCCTAATCAATAAGTCATACTCTTCTTCCATCATTGAATCCCACTCAACTATCCCTATGGCTTCTTAAAAAGACTATGGATCAAAAGCTATAACAATGTAGGAATGCAGAAGATCATGTTTTGACCATGTTATCTTTCTATCCAATGTATCCTAAACAAGAGGTTATCCATCATCCAAAGTCTGTATAGCCCACAAAGGCATCATTGGGTAAGGAACTCAAGGAGGAGGAGGAAGAATTAGAATATGACTTGTTAAACCTAGCTATGAGGGTATTACCTCATCATCCATATGAGTAGATGAAGTAGGAGTATCATTGTCACTGCTATCTAATTCTTCTAAGGAAGAAGAATGAGAAATGTTAGAATATAATTTTGAAGGACTTTCTTTAAAGTAAACACTTCTGCTAAAATAAGCTCATGTGAATCTAGATCAATGAGTCGATATCCCTTAACACCATTAGGATATACCATAAATATGTAAGTTCAACTTTGATTTTCTAAAGCATGACACTTTTTTGAAGGTATGTGAGCCCATGTGGGATTGTTTAAGACTCTAAAATGATGCACTTATAGCTTCTTATTGTACCAAACTTCAAGAGGTGTTAAACCTTGTAAAAATTTATGAGGAACTCTATTCTATATATATGCAACATAATTAATCACTTCCACCTAGTATTTAGTTACTAATGATTTTCCATAAATCATACAACTTTCCTTCTCTTTTAAGAATATGTTCTTCCTCTCTGCTACACCATTATGATGAGGTTTGTAAACAACTAAATGTTGAGGATCAATTCCTTCAAGAGTACAAAATTTTTCAAAATTGTTGTTCACATATTCCCTCCCATTATCTGTTTGGAAGATCTTCACTAACTTTCTAGATTATTTCTCTGCTAGAACTTTGAACTCTATAAATCTATCAAACACTTCACTCTTGAGTTTCAAAAAATAAACCCAAGTATATATGGAATAGTCATTAATAAATGTGAGAACATAATGGGCTTTACTAAAAGACAAAGTAGGTAATGGACTTGTTAAATCATTATGAACAAGCTGGAGAACTTATGTATCCGTCCAATCCTTCCCTTTATCAATATTATCCTCTATTTATTTGCATAAGTCACAACCATGACAAACACCCCCTAAAAACTAGATCTGTGAAAGTCCTATAATCATCTCTTGCTGACTAAGCTACTATAAATACTGGTAGTTTAGATGACCAAAATGCTAATGCCATAGCTTGCTCACTGCATCAATTTGTGAGATAAAATCTATAGAGGAAGACTAAGGTAAAAAATGGGAGAATGAATAAATCCAAGTATGATTGTCAACTTTTCCCACTTCAACTAAAGCATTATCCTACAATTTTTTGATTGATACAAAATCAGCGGTGAACTCAACTTTCCTACCAGTATCAAAGTAAATAATTGGGTAGATAGAGATAAGGTTATTTGATAACTCTGACACACATAAGACATCCTAAAATACACCACTATCAACATCAAATGTACCTTTTCATATGACATCTACCTTAGAATCATCACCTATGAGAATATGAGGAAAGGAACTTGGTTCTAATCTAGAAAGATATTGTTGATCAGAACTCATATAGTGTGAATCACCTGAGTCAATTGCCCATGACTTGGGATAATTTACTAGTGAAACTAGTGACCTAAATTTCCCTTTCCATAAATTTGAAAGAGTGAAAAAATCCTTTAAAAAGGATTAATTGATGTTATTCTTCTTGAGAAGACCCTTAAGGTCATCAATCTCTTTCTTCCAGCAATCTTGTTCACTATGAAAGCCCTTATTTAAATAAGGGAAAGAAGTGTCAGTCCTTTTTTGTGAATCCCCTTTCTTATTAGTAGATTTATAATATCCTTGTGAGAAAGATTATTTCCCTTTATTCTTATCTTTATATGAATTATTCTGATTATTCTACTTCTTTTTACTTGAATCTGTATTTGATGTTGATGTTGAAACTTGCTTATGCTAAGGTTGACTTGTAATTGGAGCTTGAGATTTGGATGACTTGATTAGATCCATAGTTATCAAATTTTCATCTTCAACCATTAAAATATCAAAAAACACATCAAAGGTTGGAATCTGATATGTTGTGCCCAATGTGAGCCTATGAGTCAAAAATCTAGAGACAAAGAATGAATAATTAGGACCTAATTTGTGTAAGGCACTAAAAATATATTGAATATCCATTTTATGAATTTTACATTTAGAAACTTGTGCTCTAAGATGTATGACTTTAGTGATGTAGTCTTGTATTGTAGCATAACTTTTAGGATCCAAACTAATGAGTTCATTGTAAATTTAGTAACCATGAACCTAATCTATTTTTCCAATCAATGATGTTAATTTATCCCAAGCATCTTTTGGATTTGTATATTCATCAAGATGAAAATTCAAATATAAAGACATGTAAGATTGAATGCATCTAATAACCTTAGTAGTTTCGAAGAGAAAGTGTTGTAACTCTTTTACATCAGTAGGTGGAGTGAGAAGATTTGTTATGTAAGGCATATATCCTATCATTATTAATGCATTCCAAGAATTTTATTCCCATGTGTTATAGTTGTATGTTTTTAATAGTGGGAACTTAGGATTCCCCATGATGCAATTAGAAATAAATCATCACAAAGTAGAAATCAAAGTACATAGCACACCATAAACCCCCCTCAAATTACTTAGTTTTATCCCACCCAACAAGTATTTGTTATCACTTTATAACTGAGTGGAGTTACAAGGCTAGATTATAATTTTTCCAATTTATAAAAAGCTCAATTAGGCCCTCTAAGCTAAAAGTACAAAAAAGTATGCACTTTATTACAAAAAATTCTACACCAATGCATTATGCTCAAAAAAATATTAAATTTAAAAAAGGGACCTCAATATAAGGTCATTTTAAAAATTTATGATCCTCTAAAGTTGAAAAAATGAAGATAGGCAAGAGTTTCTATTGAAAAACTTAAATTCCAAAAAAATCTAGACAAATCTAAAAAAATGAAAGTACAATGGCAAAGAACACAAAATTTTAAGCTATTTCAAAAAATATTTCACTTTAAAATACCTCCTATTATTCAAATGGTGGGCTCTTGAGGTTACCCTATCAATTGTACCTACTGATCCATGAGCTCTATTGACATGGCACTCTATTTTTTTTTACTTTTCATAATTCATACACTCTGTATGGTCATACTTGGAAGAAAACAAAATTGCCTTCTAGGTGACTATGTCTAAATTAGACAAATTTTATATGGATACATAGGTCTTGATGCCTTCAGAATAAATTAGTGAGTTCTATTTTGCTAAAAAATTCTTCAATTTTTATGTACCCACAAAATTTGGGTGTGGTTCTTCTAGATCAAACCCTTGCCAATTTCACCCCATGTTCCCAATCTAGATAAAATTATAGATGATTTTTACTATCTCAAGCACTTTAAACTCAATGGTGAGCTCAAAAATTCTCCACAAAGCTCTAATTTTTCCCTATATACAAAATCAAAAAACTGATCCTATATCTAGATATTTTTCTCTTAGATATTTAGAAATATAGATATTCAAGATAACTTTGGTACCATATTAGAATTAGCATACAAGATCTAATGAATCTAATAGAAATCATGAATAAGAGATAAAATAGTAATAGTAATAAATAATAACTGTATATCTAAGACAATAATTGAAATGAATAAATAACTCAAATATGATAAATTAATCTAATAATTCAATTTAATCTGATGTAGAATACACACATATCCATTGCATATATAGATCAAGGTGTGCATGATAAAGATTAGGGAACTCACACATCACATGTAGTTTAACTAATATTTGACTACATGAATAGTGGAGTGTAACTCAACAATACTAAGATAGGTGTCAAACTTGTGTAAATGATCAACACAAGGTAACTACTAGTTAAGCAATCTTATCCTATTTTATCTATAATAGTGGAGTGTAACTGCAATATAAAAAGATAGGTGTCCAAGTTGACTACTAGCTAAGAAAGCTTATCCTATCTATTTCAAATTATTAATCAACATAATAAACTAGATACAATAAGTAATTAGTGCACCAATATTAATAATAAATACAAGTAAATGCAATAAATAAAATAAATGAACCAACACTACCCTATCATGTCTAGGTAGGATGGAGGAATGGTTTGAATTTATCTATCATGATGATAGATGAGAGGCTATACATTAATGGTTTTTAATAAAACAAATTAGGAGTAATGGATATGACATTGTCAATTGAGGAATGGGTACTAGATGGTGATGGTGGTGTATCTTCTTCAGGGATGGGAGGGAGAGTAATCTTTAGGGAGGAATTAGGATTTTTTCTAAAGATGAGGCTATGTTTTTCATGGGGTTATCTAAACTCCCCAAATACAACCTCATGTGAGCCCTATTGATAATGTCCCATTCCAAAACATTTCCAGGTGCACCATTATAGGTATGTATCCATAAAGTGGGGTTTATATAGGAATTTCATGTTTGATGTAAATAATTTAGCTTGAGTTTGTTCAAAAGGATCTGAAGAAGGCTAGTCAATTCCCCCATAGATCATATAGGTGTAGAGGAATGATGGGCCAAAGGGAGAAGATTCCCCCAAATTTGGATAATAAGTTAGACTTTTGCTCGGGCATATATATTATCATGGAGTAGGGAGAGTATAAGTGTCAATAACTGGTACTCTCTAAGTGAAAGATGCTAAAATATAGAATCATTGGATTCCTTACCACATTTAGATGCATGGATTGTTATGCTGGTGGATTATTCATTGGATAAGAATGGGGTTGTGCTTTACAGTGGAATTAGGACCTCATTTTGTCAAAAGGTAAGGTGAGAATTTTTAAAGGGATGGAGGTCAGTCAGGACATTATGGATTTTTCCCTCATATTCAAATTTAATTTACTAATGAAATTTAGATGGAATTCAACACATAACATGAATCTAGGGATGTCCTAAGAGAATGTACTACTAAAATTCTCCTTTAATAATGTATAATAAATCAAGGAGAACATCTACACTTACTTGAATATGAAGGACTACCATTCCTAACATAGGGGCAATAGTATAATTGAAGGCTCATGGAATGACAAGTGATTGGGATATCATTGTCTCATGTATCTATAGTTTTTTAAATGCATGATAAGAAGATGTGATGTTTATACTAGCACCATTATCTATCATAACTCTTTTAATTTGATTTTGATCTATCTAGGTAGGGATAAATAATGTAAGATCTTGATCATTTGGATATAAGGGTGGTATTTTTGAATCATTAAATGTTATGGATAAGGGTTTTTGAAGTGACATAATAAAATTTGACAATGGTTGGGGTTCATTTTCTTGTATTTCTATAGCTTGTAAGTCTTTTATCATAGCTTTACAGTGTTGTGGGGTATTCTAGACAAGTTCATATAAGGACATCTTGATCTAAAGTTGATGTAACTATTTTCAAATATATATCTATATGAGTTTTGAAGCATTATTATTTTGTGCCTTTCCTAAAATAGAGACTTTAGGTTTGGGGGCAAGTGTAGTTCAACTATTTATGATAGGAGATAATGCTTTAATAATAGTCACTTTATATTTTTCATGATTATGGGTCTTATGACCCTAGGCTTGGGTTCATGTGGCTATATGAACTACATCTATGTGGAATAGAAGGTGATTTGATGTGTTCTTAGAATTATCCACATTAGGAGCCAGAGGTTTGTGCTAAGTTCTATTAGAAAGGTTTTTCCTCCTTTATAGCTTATTCATACTTTTTACATCTTATTTTGGATGTAATTATAAAGACATGGGCAAGATTTGATTATTCTATCAGGAGATCATATTAATCTATCAGATTTTGAACTACAACCTCTAATACATTACAACTTTCTATGTTGTGCCCTACTATTTGATGGTATGTACATGTCATGCTTTCTCTATACCATGAAAGTTTGTGAATATGAGGGTTGATAGGATTTATTGGTGGTGGCATGATTAAGGAGGTCTCGATAAGCTAATGAAATATTTTATAATAAGATCCTTTTACATAGTCTTGATTCAATTTTTTCATTCTCAAGGGAATTGATACGGAAGAAGTATGTGACCTCAAACCTTGGTCTCTTGAACTAGCTATTTAAATGGTCCCTAATATAGGTACTTTGTGTTTAGGGTAAGTGTTTACACCTAAACCCTGTGGGTAATAGGGGTTTAATGGATTATGGATTTACATGAACGTAGTGGGAATATTTCATTATGATGATACATTTGCTTTAGTGGTAGATTCTATAATGCTAGCTTTCAATTAGGTTTAAGGATGGGGCCCTAGTATAGATTCTCTTGTCTTAATAGGGGTATCAATGATTTCCTTTTCTCTTCTATTCAGGGGTTATGGGGATGTCTTATTTAGGGAGTTTAATTCTAATAGGAGGATGATATAAATATTTTCCCCTTGGGGCTTTGAGATTGTTTTTGGTATCTATGGATTCTACCTTGATCTCTCTATGATTTAGTTCCTCCATAAAGTGAGGGGAACTGATCTAGAGATAACTCAAGGTAACATAATAGTTTCCTTGTGAAGTAATAGACTAGTGGGAATGGGTCTATTAGACATGGGTATTGAAATGTTGTGATGAATAATATGCAAGTTTTATATAATGTATAACCAAAACTTCTCTTCAATAATATTTTCCTCATTTAGTTATTGGGTGATTTTAGACATGGATTCTTTTGGTGGATCCCAAATAATGAGATATGGAAAATTAGAGGAAGTTTTTGGGATGTATTCACTTGGTTTGGATGGTTCAAAAGTGTCCATGTGAGGAGATAAAGGATAGGATCATCATCAAATTATTTAGATATAATTTGGTCATAGATGGTATTAATTACATGAGTCTTATGTTTTAATGTGGATCTTGATTTAGATTACATGGAAATCAATGTGGAGGCATGATTGGGGAATTATTTCCTAAATATAACTATAGATTGGTTTATGGGGGCATTAAGATTATCTAATTGCAACTCCCCTTGATCTATAAGATTTTTTACTAATCCTTTAAAATATTGACATCTATTGATGTTATGGCCTATTTTACCATGAAAATTACAAAATTTATTTTCCCTAAACCAACTTGGTTTACAATGAGACTCATTGAGAGGTCTTACTAGAGGGAGATCGAAGAGAGAAGCCTTTATGATTTTATCTAAAATAAATGCATATGACTCTCCTAAAGGGGTATATTATCATGGAGGAAAGTATGTTAATGGCTTCTAAGACTATGCCTATGAGATGGATGGCTTAGATTGGTTTTTATTTTATGGTGGTGCTACCTTTACTACTATGACATTAGAAGCTCCTTTGGTTTTATTGTTATTATTACTATTAGTACCTTTAGAGGGCTCAAAATTAAAGTTTTTATTTCATAATTTAACCTTCACATCTTCTAGGTCTCTAATTTAAAACTTATGAGCCATTGAAAAGGCCTCATCAAAAGTTTTAAAAGATTGCACTTGTAATGTCGATGAGATGTGTTTAGCACATGCTCTTGAGAATAAATAAATAAACTTAGGTTATGGTAAAGAGAAGGTGAGTTGATTGATTAAACATATCCATCTATCTAAAAATTTGGTGATAGATTCATCATTGAATTGATGGATGGCATAAAGGTTAATAATATTAACTTTTCTTGTTATAGTAATAGAAAAGTGTTCTAGGAATATTTGAGCTAGCTACCCAAATGAAAAGAGGGAATGTTGTGGGATTGTGTTATACCAATCTGGAGTATGTCTAGATAAATACACAAGGAATTTCCTAAGAAGAATCACATCATTATGCACTATTAGGTACCAAGCATGTCAAAATAATTGAAGATGCTATTGTGAATCCTCCTTGTTCTAGAAATTTGTGAACTTAAGCAGTTCCCACAATGGAGGATAAGGCCTAATAGGAACTATTGGGTTGATAGGCTCATTACAAATCTAATTATAGGTGATCATGTTCTTCTACCTAAAGGTAGAGTCTTCTAAATTAGCCATCCTATTCATGAGGATGCTCAAGAGGTTGGGTTGGGTGTTATGTTGAGCGATTCCTCTTAGAACATTCTATTTTGGGAGTTGGTACATAGGTAATTACATACTAAAAACTTAAGATGAGGGAAACCAAATGATGTGGTTATGATGGGTTGAAAAGACACCACATACTTTGGTTCTTGTAAAGGGATATACATAGACCAAATAGATTATGTGGGTTATATGTAATGGGTGGTCAAGGGTACATATTATTGAGGAAGTTGACTTATAGGGTCTATTATAATGTTTACATTTGGTTACATAAGGGCACACTAGTTTGAATTGGTGGAAAGGTTATTGGGTTTGATATTACTAGGTTCTAGAGTTATGTAGTCATAGGTTGAGTATTTTCAGGCTGAGGAGAAATAATTTGTTGGGTTTGGGTAGTGATCAATGATGGAGCACTAGACATCACCAAATATGGATTACCTAAGGGTTGTGTAGTAGTAGCACCATAACTAGTAATAGGAGGATAATTGTGAGAAGATAACATATCAGTGGTAAATCTTTTGTCTTCCTCTAAAATCATGTTGTATAGATTCATAGAGAACTACGTATTGGAGATAATGGGATACATATGGCTTGGGAGATAAGATAAATATTAAGTGTTATGGGATTACTATATAGTATAATGGCAAATTTAGGATCACCCTGGGTGTAATATGAAGGGATGCCTTCCCTTATAGACTCAAGAAAATTAGGGGGATAGGATAACTCTCCATAGATGAATAGGAAGATGGTGGTTTGGTTTTATTTGATGTCTAGTGTCAGATCAAAACCATGTAGAAATAAAAAGTAATAAATGAAAAAAACACGCAAAAGATTATTTTTTATTATCTCACACTTAGTGAGGATGAAAAGATGCATAGGCTAAAGATGTTCTTACAAATTTTTTACCTTTTAAATTTAAAGTGCGATAAAACAAATAAATAAGGATACTGAAGGTCCTAAAAAGCAACAATCTAAGGATGGTCTTAGGTTTTTTTTAGATCTCAAGGATTTTTATATTGGTATTGATTTTGGTCTGGTATTGGGGACTAGCCCCTCACTTCACACATGATAGTGTAAGGGTATTAGGTGATTAGCCAAAATATACCAAGAGACCAAAGTTTATACTTAGATAGTGTACTGAGTTGGTCCTCCCCTTGGTGGTGAAATCCAAGTGGGATTATCAGGAAGAAGGTTACTACTAGGTGATGAAATATTAGTTAGTTCCCTTATGTCAGATGTTTTGATGAATGTGATTTGGTCTATGTGTGATAAAATTAACAACCATGATAAATTAAACACCTAGATTATTTTATGAGTAGACTAAGTAGGCAAAATGGATGCATATTTTTAACCCTTTTTTTAAAAGGAAAAATTCAATTTTAGGTTTTCTTTGAATGAATTCAACAAATAGAAGAAATGGAGAAAGATAGATAAATTCAAAAATGAATTTTAAAAATAATATTGAGACCTTAGGGGTCCCATCTAACATGCCATAATGTTTAATTAGTTATTTTATTTTATATTATTTAAATATAAATTACTAAAAACTTGAATAAAAATAGGGTTTATGTAAAATACATGTGGATTGGAAGATGTTGTCCACCACTTTGAATCCAGTGATAGTGAGAGATCCTTTTTGGCTGGGAAGGATAACCTACGCACATGTAAATAATTGACAAAAAATAGATTAATAAAAGATATGGGTGGACTACCTGATCTGAGATCAGTTCTAAGAAGTGGTACACTTAGAAGGATGTCAGTCCACTATTTATACAATTAGGTAAGTAAAAAGAATATGAAATTTTAATATATAAATGATAAGATAATAGTTATAACCAAGATTCATCCCTCAAATAATCCATCAATGTAAATCAAATATTCCTCTTAATAAATGGAAGAAAAATATACATCATCTTTGATAACAGGTATTTGTTCTTTAGTGGCTTGATAAGAAGGTGAATAAATGATTTAATAGAGGGATAGATCAAAGGCTATGTCACTATGATACATAAATAAATGTTAAGAAACTATGGGGAGAACAAATATACTAGTTATGTCATGAACTAAACTAGGTAGAGTCATCTACAAGAAGAAAGCCATGTTTAAACAACAATAATCAGTAAAAGATTACAAATAGAGGTTGAGGATTAATGTTTCAAAATCTATAAATTAAACATATAAGATCGATGCCAATCCTAATAAAATCAGTATTGATTGGTATAATCCATGTCGATTTAGAATGAATCAATGTTGATTTTATTTATGGATAAGTTTAATAAAATAGAGAATCAAATGAGATAGATTTGGTAATAGAGCTTGATGAATGGATAAATAATGATGCTAATAATATTTTAATAATTAAATAAATGGATAAAACAATAATAATTGAAAGAGAATGATAAAATGTAATATAATAACCTACCTTTGATTTGCTTATGGAAAAAATGAAATTATTCTATAGAGATAATTAGTTGTTTGGGTTACTTAAAGGATATGATTGAACACAAAAAAAATCCAATCGATTATCATTAGGAATGTCAAAAAATATCTAAGAATTCTATTACTAATTCAAGACTCTAACTTTTTGGGTCTTAAATTCAAAGGTATTTTTAGTATTTATGGTTCAATAACAATCAAAATAATCAACAACAAACATGGGTGAATCATCATCAATTCACCCAAAATAGTGCCTTTGTTTCAACCATGGGTGAGAATATCTCAGAGATGGGTGGAGTTGTTGGTAATGAATCCACATGGGGGTAAAGTGATTAGGGGGGTGTATTCTTATGTTATAATTGAATTAATAGGTTTTGAGGGGTAAAAAGGTAAATTTTAAGACTATTTACCGAGCTAGTAAATGATAAATAATGCAAACCTTCAAATAGGGTTTATTTAGGAGATTAGAATAAATATGACCTATGACACATAATTAATCATCCCTAAGGTAATAAATTATAGTGTCCACATAATTTTATAGGATTTTATTGAATGTAGTTCCCTAATTATCCTTAAAAACCATTGGTCCCATGCCTTTCCACTTGGAAGATCTATGCATAATTTTAGGGCTTCTTGAGTTTCAAACCAGGCAAAAATTAAAGTTTTAAGTGGTTTCACCTCTTAAAAATTCTTCATAATTTACATAAATTTAAATTAAACAATAATTAAAATTTATTAGAGTATTAATACATCTCCAAAACCTCTAAACACCATTTCCACCCATGCATTTTCTTAGTGCAATTCCTAGTTTCAAAAGTAGCCTTCTCGGCTTTGAAGAACTGTATGCATAAGTATATAGAGATTTATTAGGCTTGTAGATTTGAAAAATCATCTTGCTGGTTATAAAAAACTTATATATATTTGAAAAACATTATTTCAAGTTATCCAACATATATCTAAGCATATTAACCTTGTTTATAGCCTTAAACATGTTTTATCCCCTTATGACGGTTTGTGAGCCAATTTGCCATTTTGACCCTAGAAGTTTGTTATAGTATTTTATTTCTTTTTAAAGAGTCCCATAATATGAGTTATATATTATATAGGTATTTAATATTAAAAATAATTAATCCTTACACTTCACAAACCATCAAACTCACCTCAAAATGCATGTTTTTATTCAATCTACTTAAATAGTCATTTAGGTCTATATTGGGCCTATGATTTGTTTAGGCTTATTGATCTCTCTTTGTAATTGTACAAACATTTTCAACACTTCCTCATAACTCCTATATACATATAATGATATTCAAGTCTCATATTAATGTAAGTTCTACCTCACTCTACTCCTTTTCCCATACAAACCTATAGGTGTCCTTTTAAGCTCTAGATTACTATGGCTTACCTTGAAGAGGATTGGTGATGGTTTTCAATATTTGAAAGAAAAAACACCTTGTAATCCTTTCAGTGTTTTTTCTAATTTCTCATATCCATTTTTAAACTCCATTCTAGTTACACAAAATTATGTTCTACAACTTTTAGTGAGTATACCTATAAGTTTTGTTAGGGATGATTGAGATTGCATATTTGTTGTGGTTTAATCTTCATGACCATTGATCCTTCACTCCACATTATATTATAATGCATTAATGATCACCCTAAATTTCATAATCTTCTAATCTTTCTTATATTTTGTAAATTTCCTCAAGCCTTGTGTAGAGGCCTATAAATATTCATTTAGGCTTGTTGACTATGCATTGTGTTACATTAGAGGCTTTGTTATTTGAGCATTTATAACCATGATTTTTATTAGAAGAATATGTTCACTGGTATAAGTATATTATTCACCTTTTAGTATCTTTGTTCATCTTTGCATGTCTTAGATCAATGAATAAACCATAATCCTAGACCTTTAAGTATAGTTCATCATATGAGAGTAAGCTTATTTGAGGCTTGAGGGGATTATATGTGTTTAAGGATTCTTGAGACTAACCTCAGAACATTTTATGGAAATATAAGATATATATAATTTTAAAAATGACTAATTTTTAATGACTCTCACATAAGATTAGGTATGAATGTTGGCCTACATGTTTGTAGACCTATAAGTCTACATTCCTATTCATCTAGATCATCTAAGCCTATTTAAGAGTCTTATTATACCATGATGTCATCACCTTAATTTTTTTAGACCTATATTTAGTGCCAAAAAAATATCAAAGACATATTAAGATGTCATCGACCCCCACTCTACTTGTAAGCACTTAAAAACCCTCATTGACCTTGCCTGTAACTCTCAACACCATTTAATTGAGGTTTTCTCTCTCTCGACTATTCACACATGAAAAAATTAGTGAATAAAGGTGTTGTAATGATATATATATATATATATATATATATATTATGGGATTATAAAATCTTTACCTTGACACATTTAGCTTGTACTTGTGCTCAAAATGCCCAAAACTCAGCCTTGAGAGTTTTGTTAGGGTTTAAGACCACCTCATGGTCTTAGTGATTATTCATAAATGAGGAGCCACAAATATGAGAACTATTGAAATTTATTTTAATTCCATTAGGACCCCGTCCTCTACCCAAGATCTTAGGTCACTACTCTCTATCCTCTTAATAGAATGAGCATATGAAACTACCCATCATGAGTCTGCCAAGGGCCCGATGGAGATTTTGATGCAATTTTTTTCTTATTTAGTTATATACAAGATTATTATTCATTAAATTGATTTGAGGGAGGTTAATATACACCTATACATGTTTTTACACTTGAATATGGATCCTTTCTATCTATACAACTGACCAAAATTACCTTATTTAGAGTGATTGATTATCTTTTATACATTTAACTAAAAGAATTCATGATTTTGACCAATTATTGACATTATGCATGTTATAAATCTCTTTCATAACTTTTAAAAGTGTTTTTTCATGTATCTTTCATATTTGAAATTGACTTGGCAAGCCTAAACATATGTAACACTTGACCATATACTCCTTTCTTTTGTATGACATTTACCTTAAACTTTACTAAACAACATTAAGTTATCCAAACATGCATATAATGTTCATACAAGGTGGTTAAAAAGTGTGATGAATTTAGAGATACTATGTTTCATCTTGACACATCATGACATAGACCTAGGATTCACTAAGTTGGATTTAATGGATCTAGAAACACACGAGGAAGTCAATACCTTAAACAATGTTAAAAAATGCTTCCAAAAGAGAATTTGATAAAATTAGAAGATTGGGATGGATATCAATAAATTTAAAAGGTCTTTTTAAGGGAGTTTCAAATTATAGGTGATAACCATTTTTTGACTTGTGGGCAAAAAATGGTAAAAATTATCATGTTTATTGTCATGTATTGTGTGAGTACTAACTCAATGAATTGTTAAGGAGTCACATTTTATATCTTTTGTGGATATACATGAGTTTTATTTTTGGGTGGGGATAACTATGCCTAGATATTTTATCAATTTTTTTTAGTGCCTTTTTATTTTAGTAACATATTTAGACATAGACTTTTGACTAGTATGAAATCTAGTGTCATCTCTTAGAATCAAGTACAATGTTGGATTCCACTAAATTGGTGTATCTAGTGTGGCGTCACCATAAATATACAATTTTAATCTAGAGTGTGATTCCTTTACTATGATAGATTGTTATCAAAAAAAATTATTCTAGACATTGTTGTGTGCACATGTCATCTGTGTAAGGTTGTTTGTGTTTAAAAACATGTTATTAGGACATGTGTTATAAGTGTGATACTAATAATAATAAATGGTGTGTTTTGGGGAGTGTGTATAGATTCAAGCAAAACATTTTGGCATGAAATTTTTAGACTCTTGTTAATTCTTAACCCATAATTGAGATGGATTTTGTTTACATATAAAGTTCTTCAATTTAGAGGTAGAGATGTGATTTTCATTAGTATGTAGAGGATGCTTTATATTTTCAAAATTATCCATAATCAATGCAGCCTTTAAAAACATTTTCTTTTAAAAATATTCCATGGACTCCATCATAATAACTATTTGACCTATAATGGCTTGAAAAACACAAACCGTAGGTACTTTTAGTTGAATATACTTAAAAATAGTATCAAAGGGATGTGTGGGAGGTGGAGTGGGATGAGGAGGAAAATTATAATGACCTCTAATTTGTAATAATGTATGGGTCACCCTAACTCTTTGGGTAATGATAGTGTAGACTTCCATAATATAGAGATTGTATCTATCACAATCTTGAGGAGGGACAAATAAAATATTAAAATGCACAATTTAATATACCACATTTAACTTCATGATTTATCTAAGATTGGCACATAACCTCTCATATTATTAACTATACATTGGACCTTAGACTTCTAATTCACATAAAATCAAAATTTAATGATTTATTTCATAAAAATAAATAAATCTATCCAAGATTCTAGTGTGGAGTTATCATTAATTTCCATAACTCTAAAAAGAAGACATTGCTAGAGAAATCAACTGAGGAGGATTGAATTCAATGTTTTAGCTAAGAAAATAGAGTCATACTTAAATTTATAAATTTGACACACACATAAAATCTAATTATGGCTTAAATAAAAAATAATACTCAATTCTATGTTATAACCTATCTATGGATTTTCACAATTATGTTGACATTATTTAAAATTCCACATAAAAAGTATCACAACAAGGTTTAGAAAATTGAATAGATTATTGATCAATTTATGTTCCTATTTCAAAGTGAGGTCTATATCTAAGGGTTATATTTATATTTTTATAATTCATACAAAAATAACAACCTCTAGGATCTCTTATTATTATTATTATTATTATTATTATTATTATTATTATTATGCAAACTTAAAATTCTTATAGGACTCACAAGTAACTTAATCATGAAATCAATCTAATAACCAATACAAGATTTAGCAAAAGATTTAATTTTTTAAACTTAGACTAATGTTTACACATTACCACAAGGTTTTATTTTATTATATCCATATATTAATATCAATATGATTACATTTAATATCTAATAGACGTACTATGAGGTTAACAATCCTTATAATATTAACATAACCATTTATGAATCAATGATTGAGTGATTTCATAAAAACTTAAACATTTAATTATTTCTTTCAAATAAAATTGAGAATTAATATTTCATGATGATAGATTAAAAAAATCAAATAGATCAATATCATATATCGTATATCACATACACTTTCTTAACTATATATTTTTATCTTAATATAATATAATGTTATTATTTCCCTCACATGTATATAAAAAATTAATTTGATGGTAGAATTGATGTCCCTTTAATATTCATAATCACACCAAGATTTATTTTTTAAGAGGGGTGTCCAAAAATCTAAGGCTATTAAATAGTCATTTTATCATAAAGTTATAGGAACATGACAGATGAACACTATTAATGAAATGTTTCAAAGAATAAATCAAATATAAGTGATGCAATATCCATAAATATTACTTGTGAACTTAAAAACATTATATGATTTATGTTAAAATGAAACTAGAAACTATTATTTTGAAGCAAGAACACCAACAATCTACGAGTAATAAAGCTTGAAATAGCTAAATCTACAAAACCCATGATAATTAATACAAGGGAGAGATTGTCTAAATTATTTAAACTATAATATTCCATAGTAGCAAACTTGTAATATCCTTATCATTATCAAATTAATGAAACAAATATATTTAACTCCTCATGGGGAATTATAGGTTATCATGTTCATTATACAACATCCTATACTTACATATTACACCATCACAATATGCTTAAAATTTTGGATGGATTTTTTTCATAAAGTTCATCATAGTAAGATTATATCAAGATTTATTATTAGTATCAACCAAGAATAAATTCAAAGAGAAAAATTATAAATATCCTTACTATAGAGTCCAACAAAATAACAATTTCTAAAAAACATAATTTTGAAGTAAGGTAAAGGAGTTCTTAATCTAAATTTTTAAATATAACATCCACAATAGCCTATAGGTCTAATATATCACACCCATAATTCCTAAAATAATTTTGAACTCAGATTAGAAATTCACATGGCAATATTAACTTTCATGTAACTTCCCCTTTTGTTAAGCCAAAGGTCACACACAACTCAATTATAATTACTTTGTATGCAAAATTATATTATTACCCCTAAATAAAAGACCACCCATCCTCCATTAAATTTTACCTTCTAGTTTCTAAAAACCCTATAGTTTAATATTAATGGAAATAAGGTTTTAAAACTAGATAATCAATCCTAATTGTTCATTCGATACAATGGTATACATTATATTAAACATATTGTCTGCATATATATAAATTTAACTAGCATTATTGCCTTCAATATTTTATAAAAATTCAACCAAATTATCACTATATCTTACTCTAATTTATAGGATAACAATTGAGGTTAGGAAATAATCCACAAAACACCCATAATAGCTAGGTATTTATTAAAATATTGAAATAACCCCACTATATAATGGAAATACATTACATCCATATATTAACCACATAACTAGGATGTTATATATTTTCAACTAATAATCCATTCTAAATCAATAATATATCCATCCCATTTATCAGAAAAAAACTAAAAAAAACTATTTTAACCATTTTAAAATAAGGTTCCATCTTAAAACTATATGTTTTAGGTCATTTGATAATTTATTATGATTTTGATTCTTTCCATGGGAATTATTTAATATCTGAATCTATGAGGTTTACAGTTTATAAAATAACTTATTAGAAATTAACTCGGGGAACCAATAAACCCTCAGACAAATACAAAGAGTATGTTAATGAGAATATACTTGATTTATAACGTCATTTATAATACTAACATATATCTATAGCAACCCATATTTCATTGTAACATGGTGTATGTTATGTGTTTAGTCTATTTAAAATAAATTCATTAATTTTAATATTGATAAATTTTATAAAATTAAGTTATAGTGTAATAAAATTCAATTCCGAAAGATTAGTATGAGATATGACAATATTCGACAAGAGTAAGAGAGAACTTATCGTATTCTATATAATTCACTAAATAGACAAGATGTTTCCATATTAGAAACTACATAAAATTATCATGTGATTATGTCACTTTCAAAATAGAATACCCAAGTATACATGGATAAGTGTGTAGTAGGTAGAGAGGGTTTTAGTGTGATAATTGTACCCTCTTATAAATTTATTTGTGTTAACCATGCACAAATCTAAAAGTTTGAATTGGTTTTGATTTGTGTGTATATGTTCTATTTCTTTATGGATCTTGGTTTGGTATGTTGAAGGCTTGCAAAATTAAAACCCTAATTGTTATACATACACTAAATGGAAATTAAATGTGAAAGAGGGATATAGGGGATTATGAATAGCTAAACTAGCCTCATAAACCACTATGTAATTAATCATTTATTACATAGTTTAAGTGAACCGTAGGCTGAGTTAATTATACATCCTAACTATATGTGTGCAATTGCGGATACAAGACTAGATGTTATTTTGCCTATGAATACCTTGACACAAGCAATGTAAATAATGTATTCAACCTTATAATCTATATAAAAATATAGTTAATCATCATATATATAACTTTGGTATAGCTTTTACACATTGAGAGTAAGTAGTTTTACTTTGGAAAGACATCTATTTATATAGACCCTTATATTATAATTTAGGGTCTCATTGGTGCATGAAGGGTCAGATTCAAAGGAACACATATCAAACATGACTATTAATGACATATAAAATTGTAATACATCTAAATTTTATGTTGGGATAGGTGTGCACTATAGGATATGTGTTGATCCAAAACTCAAAGGTTTTCACTAAAAGATAATTCAAGAATTCATAATACCACAATCATATAATGTTATCTCTGGGAAGAGATGTTTATTACTCACAAAATTTAAAAAAACATATGCTCATCTCGAGGAAGAGATGTCTGATCTCCTTTTTAGGCTACATCTATTTTTATACATAATTTTAAGGTAGGATAAGGATGTGTAAGGTCACAAATATCAAGGAAGATGAAGTGGTTTAACTTCCACGATTTATAACATTACAAAATTCAAGAAATTACTATTTTTACAAACTTACTATTTTTAGAATGCAGTATTAAAATTGAAATTTGGGACACTTTCATTTGGTTTTCTTAGGTTAAAATAAACCAATAATATCTTGCTGAAATATCATCACATTATCCTCATTTTTATCTTTCCAATGGTTCAAACGAGGAATCAAATAGAGGTATGGTGAAAAAGTTCCGGCTCCTAAAAGTTCTACCACTAATTGGGGTAGAACCATCACTTGAATTATCACCTAAAATGCTACCTAAGGTGTTTCACAGATCATTCTTCCATCCTTGAGAAGCAATGGTACCCATTGCATCAAGATTCATCATCAAGTGTGGCAATTGTGTTTTGATTTGATTTTTTGTGAGCTACTCACCTTGGTGGCTAAGCTTGCCCCTTTTGACCACCTGGTAAAGTGGAATAGAGTTCCCTCTTGTTGTCTTCATACAGGTGTCCACAATATGATCTTTCTCTACTAGATCAAAACTCTTTGGATCAAGCTCATCAATGTTTAATTATTTTTATATGACTGAAGTATCCAATAAAGGTGGATGATATGGTTTAAAGAGATCTACATTGAAAATTAGATGCAGACCAAGGTAGGCTAGTAGGCTTCATTCAAAATCACTTTCTCACACTTATTTAATGATGGTGTAAGGACCATATCATAGTCAAAAAAAAATTATATATGGGCTTGTAAGTTATTCCTTTTGAATCCACAACCAAACCTTGTCACCTACATTAAAATGATGTGTAACCCTATGTTTTTCATGGAGTTACTTATACTTCTGATTCATCTTTTCCAAGATGTCATGAAACTACTATTAGATGTGTTGGATTTTTTCAATGAATGTTGTTTCTTTTTTTTCCTTAGATATCCCATGAGGTGTGTATCCATGGTAGAGGATAAAATGGCTACATCAATTGGTGTCATGGGTTAGAACCCAAAGCATACATGGAATGGACTGTGCTTAGTGGAGCTATGCAAGGCCTAATTGTATCCATGTTGTATGAAAATAATCCCCTTATCTCGTGTGTGTGGATGTTTGGAGTGATACATCTAAATCATGTGAATAATCAGGTGGTTCACCACTTATATCTAACCATCAGTCTATGAATGGAAGGCCATGGACTTCATCAACTTGGCATCCAGCATTTTTGACAATGTGGACCAAAAGATACTAAGAAACCTATTATCTCTATCTAAAACAATGGACTTGGGGAGACCAAAAAGGATCCATACATGAATAAAATATAGTTGATTAGTTTCTTTAGTAAATATAGTTTTCTTACAAAAAATCATGATTGTAATTTTTTAATAATGATCAACTATAAAAAAATACAGTCCTTGCCATGTTTAAAGTGGAAAAACCTGAGATAAAATCCATTAAGACTGATTTCCAAGGCTTGGTTGGTTTTTTAAATGGTATATATAATCCTTGATTCTTATTTTTTGGCTTGGCTATCACACATGGGGTGCAATATTTGAGGTACCTTTCTACATCCTTCTACATATGGGGTTAATAGAAGTGCTTTTTCATTACTAACAATTTATTCTCTACACCAAAGTGCCTAGCTATCCTACTAAAATGTGCTTCACATATCATCTTCTATTGATTTTAAACTGGAACAAAGACATACCCCATGTGATAAAAGACATTATCTTATAAATATAAATTAGATACATGTTTACCTTCTCAAATTATTTGATATGTATTAGTAAAGGTAGGGTTCATTTCATACAATGCACCCCAACTGGTAGTCTTGTGTGCACACAAATCAAGAACTATTGTGAGTGCAGTAATTAATGGATGGCTTGGACAATCTATGATAATATTTAAACTTCCATTTTTATCTTTGATTATTAGATGGAATTACTATAGATATGTGGCCCACTTTTGGTGCCTCTCATTTCATAGTTTTCTCTGTCTAGATGGATTCCAATGGTCAGTGGTCAGTGTGGATGATCATTGTTTTCCCCAAGATGTAGTTTTTCCATTATTTGTAGGCTTTCATAATGGCATAGAGCTCCTTGTCATATATTGAGTATTTTTTGACTATATCATTTAAATTTTCACTATGATATGCAATAAGATGGCCATGTTACATGATGACAACTCTAATGGCATATTCAGATGCATTTATCATCAACTCAAAAGGTTAATGCAAGTCCAAAAAGGAAAGAATTGGAGTTGAATAGAGTATATTTTTAAAATTATTGAATGCTCTTTATTATATTTCACCCCACTAAAATTTAACTTTATCTCCTCCTTTAGTCACTTGGTTTAGTGTCCAAGTAGTATGTGAGAATCCAAGAACAAACTTGTGATAAAAATTTATAAGACCCAAGAAACTATGAAGTTTAATGAGGTTTTTTGGTGTAAGCCACTCTTGAATAGCCTAAATCTTCTCTAGGTTGACATGGACCCCTTCCTCATCCCTAATGTACCCCAGATACTAAATTATTTTCATATTAAATGTGATATTATCAAGATTTGCATACAACTTGTGCTTCTAAAGAGTTTGAAGCACCTTATAGACATGTTGTAGATGTTACTCCCATGTTATACTATATATGAGTATGTCATCTAGGTAGACAACCATGAATGATTTGGTGAAGGGTCACAAGATGTCATCCATCATCCTCATGAAGGTTGTAGGTGCGTTAGTCAAGAAAAAAGGCATAACCAACCATTAAAAGAGCCCCTCCTTGGATTTGACTGTAGTCTTCCAAATGTTAGTGTGGTCAATAAGAATTTAGTGAAAGATAGATTTGAGATCAATTTTGGTGAAGAAATTCACACCATAGAGTTGGTCCCATAGGTCATCAATCCTAGGGAGGGCATAGTGATTCTTCATAATGGTTTGGTTCAAGGCTTGATAGTCAATAAAAAACCTCCATGTTCCATCCTTCTTTGGCACTAGGATAATTGGGATTCCATAGGGTGAAGAGCTTGGCTTGATGTGACCCTTTTGGATCAATTCTTGAATCTAGCTTTTTATCTCATCATTTTCCAAAACTGATCTATGATACATAGGGTTATTAGGCAAATGTGATCCTAAAACCAAATTGATAGAATTTTTTACTTGATAATGAATTTAATATCATGTGGGTGACTTGAATAAATCATAATATTATCCCATGATTTGACCTATCTTCTTATTTTCTTGTGTTGATTATGTAGTTAGGGTTATAACATTGGCCTTCTTAGATCTCTGTGGCTTGACCACCATGATAATGAATTACTTTTTATTATCCACTAATATCTTACATTTATTAGAACTAATTAACAAGACATATGTGGAAGGTGGTACCTCTGGTACCCTATAACACTATGTTCCAAGAGTGAGGGTGATCCTTCAAGTTCTTAATTCATAGATGCCATATCATTCATACATGAATGGCTGACCAAATAGTACATCATAGACATCCATATTGATCACATCACACAAGACATCATCTTGTAAATGTTTTATTGCATATGAAAGAAGACACTGGTGGGTGACATAGATTTATCTCCCTAGGTTCAACCATCTAATACTATATGGATTTGGGTGAGGCTTCATGGATAGATTTAGACTTTTCACAACATTATCAAATATTATATTCTTTTGACTCCCACTATCAAGAATAAAATGTAGATTCTTACCTTTCACACAAAACTCAAAGTTAAACAACCTTTCCTTGTCATCTAACCTTTCCCCATGGGTTTGTGATGCAATAATGATGGTATAAGGCTTAGAATCTACAATCTCTTCTTCATCCTCTTCAACTATAGGGTATGTATGAGGTAGAGCAGTAGATGGTGAGGATTTGACTCAAAAATTAGGGACTTGATGGCTCAACATTGTTTTTTTGGAGTGAGTTCTAGTCTTGTGGTAGTCACAACATTTCTCAATCTTCCCTTTTTTGGGCTTCTTATCTCAAAAATCATTTTTCTTCCAATTTTTTCCTCGTGTTTGACCTTATTTGTCACTTTTACATTTTGAAGGATAACTCTTTGTACTCTTTCTTCCATGCTTTTTCTCAATATTAATCACAAACTTGTATGCGTCATCAAGGGTTTCCAAAGTGAAGAGTTCCATTTCCCCCCATATATACCATTATAGTCCACCATGATATTTTAGAACCATGTGTTTCCCACTTTATTAGATGCCCACCTCATAGATAAAGAATGAAAAATGCCAGTGTAATCTTGAACAAATGGTTCCTTACCTTGGAAAAAAAAATTGTCAGTATATCTAACAATCATCAAATGCTCTAATGGGGTAGTATTATTCCTTTATAGCTTCCATGAAATCATCCTAGGTGTGTTCCACCTCAAGACCAATTTCATCCATACTAAAAAAATTCTTGTACATTTCCCACCAATTTTTAATGGGCAATGATGCTTCTGAAAGGAAAAAAGTGATCTTCTCTACATTGGTGAATTTATTTATGAAAAATATGAAGGAAATTGATCTAATAAATTCTATTCTACATAAACATTGATTTTGAGTTTAAATGTAGGGATATCAAAATTCATCTAAACCTTGAAGGGTGTTGGAGCATTGAAAGGACATTCCATGGAGCCAGTGGTTGCAAATGAGGAGCTAGAATTTCCCATCAAGATTTGTTGGAGAATTTGAGTGAATTTTTGTAACATCTATTTTTTCTACCGCTATAGGGATTCATTCACCATTTCCTTGAAGAAATCAAATGTCTCACTATTTTCTACCATTTGAGGTCATTTGGAGTGAACAAGTGGATAGTCTACTAGTTCTATTATTTTCCACCCAAGCTTTTTATAATCTGGCCTTGCCCTCAAGATAATTAAATCTAAATACAAACCACTATGATACCACTTATCCAAAAAATAGAGGTTTTGGCTAAAATATAATTCAAGAACACAAAATAACACAATAATATAATTCTATCTATGGGAAGAGATGTTTTATTGCTTGCAAGATTGTAGAAAACATATGCTTATCTCTGGGAAGAGATGTTTGATCTCCTTTTTGGGATAAATTTATTTTTATATATACTTTAAAGTCAATAAGATGATGTAGAAGGTAAATAATCTTAAGGGAGTTGAAGTGGCTTGACTTCCATGATTTACAACTTTATAGAATTTAAGAAATTATTATTTTTAGAAACTTACTATTTTTAGATTGTACTATTAAAATTGAAATTTGGGAAACTTACATAGGGTTTTTAGTGGTCAAAAACTACTAATCCTATCTCAATTACATATCATCATGTTATCCTAATTCTTAGCTTTCTAAAGGTTTAAACGAGGAGTCAAATGGAGTAATGGTGCAAAATTTATGGCTCCCGGAAGTTCTACCACCAATTGGGGTAGAACCATCACCCATATTATCACCTAAAGTATTGCCCAAATAAAGAGTGAAATGAACTCTTATCTAGGTAATTTTGACTTGTCAAAAATAAACAAAATGAAGACAGACAGACACACACACACACACACACACACACACACACACACACACACACACACACACACACACACACACACACACACACACACACACACACACACACACACACACACACACACACACACACACACACACACACACACACACACACACGCACGCACGCACGCACGCACGCACACACACACACACACATGCGTACGCACGCACACGCACATGCACACACACATGCACACGCACACACACACCCACACACACACACACACAAATTATATATATATATATATATATGTATATATATATATATGTATATATATATGTATATATATATATGTATATATATATATATATATGTATATATATATATATGTATATATATATATATATATATATATATATATATATATATTAACCCATATTCAGTGAAAGTGTGCACAACACATTGAAAACTCAAATCTGCACAACACACAATTTTTGGGGGTCAATTAACTTCATACAATTAATTAATAAATAATGTTACATTTAAATATTTTTATGTGATCATATAATTTATGATATTTTCCAACAACCACTCTATCTTCCACAAGTCACTCACTACCATATAATCTCTCAACCTCTTATTTTAACTGCGTGAGTTATTCTAGCAACTCAATCACCTATATAACAATATTTCACCTAAATATATTTTCTCACCTAATAATGTAAGCATTAACAATATTATTTCCAATAAAAATAGGGATCCAAAATATAATAAAAGAATAAAAAATTGTGACATACATGGACTTTAATAAGATTAAAAGAGAAATAAGAATTGTTATCAATCTTAAGTGCACCCTTTGTAGAATTAGTTTTGAGACTTCTCACTTCAGCTAATACAATGGAAACACCCCTAGGTTGTGGTTGACCTTATATGGGGAGTGAATATATATATAGGGATTTTTACCTTGGTAAATCACCTATACTAAACCTATTAGATGCCTTGATGGGAAAATAGGAAAGAAGGAAACTAAAAATAAAACTTCAAGTGATATACCAATGATCTTGTGTCGCCTATACTTTCTTCTTGATATCAAAATAGAACTAAACAAGGTCTGAATTTATTTAGAAACTCTCAAAACCATGATCCTCATACATAAATATTTCATATGGAGGTTATGATATATGCATATAACTTAAAAGGATAGCTAAAAGTCTCTATACAAAACATAATGATCTAATCTCAATAATAAATATCTAGTATAATCAACTTTAACACATAAAATGACCTATATAAGATTATCCCACTTGTAACAAGGTGAAGGATAATGGATATACACTAGGGAGAAGGAATTCCACCATAAATTTAGATCAATAAAGTAATATAATCACAAAACAAAATAAGTATGAAGAAGGTAAAATCAGTGTTATATTAATTCAAAGGATTGAAATCCATCAATACAAATGGGCAGAGTCTTGTCATACACAATGGAAGGATGAAAATTGAGGAATTAATAGCCCATTTTATAATAAAAATAAGGAGATAAAACGTTACTTAGCTTCATAAAATTCATTTGTTACAACATGAATTATCCTATTAAAGAGAGGAAACAAGTGGAAAAATAATCTCCTTAAGCCATCTAACATAATAGTTCTAATTTTATGTTTCTTATCCAAGGAAAGTGGTATAGAGGGGTATATTTGTCTTGTTTTGACATTTTAAATGATTTAACATGATTATTTTATTCAACCACTTCTCCACGCTAGGCATGCTTGAGAGAAAATAAGGTAAAATTCTACTCCATTCTTGAATGACCTTCTAAGATTAGTTTCCAACACCTCTTGTGCCCATTAACTCCCTTTAATAACACTCACATAATTTATTGGAATAAAAAAATCTTATATTGGGCCTTAGAGGCTTACTCAATGTACCTTTCATGTTTGAAGAAGAGTGGAGTTGAAGTATTTGAAATCAGCCTTAAAGACTACTAAGAAGGCTCTTAGAGAGCTTGGGACTTGAATCACATTATGAAGACCATGTATTATCTTCTTTTTGGAATAGTCATGAAAGGCATTAAAGACCATGTTTTAAGTGGATGATCTTCCTATCTAGTTTATGACTCTTAGCACTTCATGGATAGGTCTCTCACAAAGCTATTTCATGCATTATCAATGGATTTAAGACCTCCTTATTGCAATAATAATGATCTTCCCTTTATTATTAAAAAGGCTTAAATGTGACAAAGTTCCTACTACTTGATTATAAACCTAAGATCACAAAAAAATCATATCATACATATTATTATCATAATATGGAAGAGTTTAAAGGGGATATTAAATAGTATGGTGGCAGCTTTGGAAGTAGAATTATCAGTCTTTTCATTGGTGAGACCTACAACATTGACTTAATGTTTATTGAACCTCCCATATAATATTATTAAGTTTTTTTTATAGGCATTGAAGGTCAAATTACCTTTTAGGTTTATGAATTGAGTCTTTAAGACATACAACCTTCTCTCTTAACATTAAAACTTTGTATGAAACCATGGACAACTTGTTCTTTTATTTTAAACATAGAACTAAGATTTTTTTGGTTGTTTAAAACCTCTTCATGTCTTCTTATACCTTTATTATAAGACATGAAACACTAATATAGATCCTCTTAATCCTTAGTGAGGCCATACTAGATAGCCACTCACTCAATTAGGACTAAAAAAAGGCTTACACATATATAGTGAGATGTAAATCCTTCATAAATTGGCCTCCAAGGATTGAAAACACTTTCACTATCTTTATACAATCTTATAAGCCTATATACAAAGTTTCAAATCATTTGGATCACTAGAACTTGAGTTATGGTTCTTTTAACCTCCTTAAAGATCACTTTTCACCATTTTTTGCATGAACATGTCTATATTTTCGAGTTTTCTATGTCCTTAGGTACTATACAGAACTGATACCAAATATAAAAGTTATGAAATATTTCATCCCACATTAAATCTAATTTTCTTAGGTTTTAGAGCTCTGAAACTTAAATTATGGTCTTTTTTGTACAACTATGATCTCATAGGTTATTAAGCATGCCAATTTAGTAAAATTTCTTATACCTTGAGTGATAAGAGGTTTAAATATCTCATTATTTTTTTATAGGATTTTATTGACCCCCTTTATTCTCTCTAATATTTGGGTGGTGGGTTTAATTCAAAAAGGTGCCAAAAACTTCCAATTTCACGTTTGAAGACCTATATAAGCACCTTCAAGATAGAAATATTCTCAAAACCATACAAATTAAGATATTATAGGCATGTATCATGTTTGGAAGGTCTTGAATTTTTGTCAAGGTGATGTTTATCTTAAATTAATCCCAAAATTATAAGGAATCTCCCATTATTGTATACAAAATTTCACCATTCTTAGTATACAAGACTATTTTCTTGAAAATATTCAATGGAAGTGGATTCTAGACAATCTTAAAAGCTTTAAACTTCCTTCTCTATAAGTCTAAAAATGACGATAACCTTCTCTTCCTTGACTTGAAACTCGCCTTGATAGGGGATTGCTTGAATGAAGAGACTCTTTACATGTTTAGAGTCTTTCTACCAAGACACAAGAATTTCAAATCATATGAATCTTCTCCTTATGCATACAATCTCTTTAGCCTCTAACAATCTATTTTGATAAAAGTATTGTAGTTTCCATTATCAAACCTATAGAAATTGGTTAGAATTTATGCAGATATACAACCATAATAATTAACAATGGATTTGAATACAAATAGATAACATATAAAGAATAATAATAATCACATGATATATTATATTCAAAATATAAAATGAATAATACATTAGTTATTATATAGCCAGTTAAATAGACAAAAAAATTCCTAATAAATAGGAATGTACAATAACAAATAACTTGATAATAGTCATGGGTATAAAAAAATAACCAGTAACATATATACTAAATATATTATTTTAAACAATATATTCATTTAAACAATAATAACCATATTAACCATATGGTAACTAACCAATATTATTTACCCAATTTAAATACTAATCCTCAACATTGCCACCCTGAATTTTTACATTGTAAAACATATCCTATTTAATGAATTGCAACATGTCACCAATGAATCTAGCCTCATGAACTTGGTACAAAACAAAAGGTACTCCTCATCAACCTTTCATGGTTTTCAATAGGTCTACCACAAACCTAGACATAAATAGGAACCCAACAACATATTCACCTGGATCACCAGTAACCTTTTGAAGAACCATGAGTGATATAGTAAATTTTGAGAAAAATTCTATAATTATTCTAAAAAGGGGGTTACATAGGGAATACCATATAATATTTTATTTTTCACACAACATAATACTATAAACACACATCACACAATTGTAAAAGACATCACCACATCACCTAGGCTATGCTATTACTGACTAATGAGAGGCATAGAAATAATCCTTTCTCTATTTCCTCTAACCTCCTTCATAAGAAGATACTTACTTAGTTGATGAATATATAAAGTATAGACTTTTAATAGCATTTCATTGGACAAGACCCCCCCCCCCACCCCATGATTTAATAGTGGATTCTATAAAGGTTCTGACTTTTATGACCAATTGATGACATATGACTAATGACTTAAAAAAAAACTATTAGACTCTTATAAAATCCACTTAATGTTTGGATTTGGCATTTTTGAATTTTTAAACATATAAAAAAATGACTTATTTAATTTAAAGACTTATTCAATACATACAAAATACTATAAACACTTTTAATAAGACCATATTTTTTTAAACAACACTTAGTAAAAAACCACACTAATGCCTATTATCGACATGAACTAAATGCCTAAAAAAATAACATAAAAATCTAAACAATAAATAACATTAAAACTTAATACTAATTTTTTGAAATAATTTGCAAACCTATAAAACTTTTAACTATATAAATACCATGATTTTGAAATACATAATAATAAGAATCACACTAATTGATTAGACAATTGTTTAATGGAATAGTATAATAAGATAGATCTGTATAGCTAGATGAAATGGTAGCTAGACATTTTATTTTCCTACATTTTAGACAATGGTAAACAAAGAGAAAATAATTCATCATACTTGAAAATAATCTATAGGTCACATGATTTATCGAGGATCATAAGTATACCACATAACCTTGGGTGCTTCCACCACATCTTTATAGAACAAAAATTAAATATGGAACACCTTTTACAAATGTATATTAAATAGATCTCCTATAAATAAAATTCCTTTGACTATATGCTCATTGTGTTATGTATGGGAATGTGGCTTAAAAAAATGAAAGAATTCATGTCTTTATAAACACCGAGTAGAATGGTTCCCTCTTATGAGAACATAATTGTAATTTTTATGATGAAATACATACTTAGAGCTACCCCCTCAATTCCATAATTGAATATTTATAACCAAAAAAATTCCCACATGACTTAGTAGAATCTTATTTTGAATAAAATTGATCTAATACTAGATATAAAAATTGGCTAGACTTTATATAGAGATGCAACTACAACAATTAATAATGGATCCAAATACATAGATAAAAAATTCAAAGAATGATAATAATCACATAATATAATATATTCAACATATCAAGTGAACATTACATTGTCTATTATATATCCAAGGAAATATCCATAACAACTTCCTAATAAATATGGCGGTACAATAACAAATAACCCTGTGATAGTCATGGGGATAGCCAATCTGACCACTAACTTAAAAATTAAATATATTATTTACAAAAATATGCTAATTTAACTAACAATAATAATAATAATTATAATAATAACCATATGTTAACTAACCAATAATATTTTACCCAATGTAAATACTAATACTTAATAAGTCCTTATCTTGGGTCTTGGTGATCCATGAATATTTTATTAATTATTACAAACCATATCAAGGATAAGAAATGTCTCTAAGTTTATTGAGAGACGATGTGAGTACTAAAATCATAAATGTTATCCTCTTTCTCATATGAGTTGTAAATTTGGACATTTCTCTCCACTGATAACCTTGCCTCCTCCATGCAACCTATAGGGCCCATTCATTAGGATCAGGTTTATTGAAACATTCTTCAATCATCAAAACATTTCCATTTATTAAGATATGAGTATCTATAAAATTGTTGAAATTTATATATATTCTTTTAGGCCTATGTACTCCTCCTCAAGATGAAACCTTCACCACCAATTTCAGAGGAGATTTCAAGAGTTTGCATCTTGCTTAAAATATATGAAGGGTGAGAGGAAGATTACTAGAATTGTTCATAACATATTTAACTTCTATGATTAAAAAATCACAATCATATCCAAGTTATTTCATTAATTTTAATTTGTATTAAAAAATCTATTTCAACTTGGTATCTTGATTTATAATATCATAACCCATTCTTGAAAATATCCATCCCTCTAAAATGGATATGTTCAGAGTATTTACAAACTTAAAATTCATAAAGAATATTTTTCCTCTAGTGAGTCACCAAGATAATATTTTGAGTGTATAACTCCTATAGAATGTGTAGGCCTAACAAGTCTTGAAAACTTTTAAATACATTTGCATGCCTAGGTTCTCACTTTGGTTCATCAAGAACTTACATGAATATGGAAACAACTAGGAATGCAAAATAATCACCCCATTAAACCATCATTGAGACTCTTGCTCAATACTAAAATTCCTTTTTAGGATTAAATTATCATGCTTAAACATTCTCTTTTCTTGCAGACCTATAGAGGTCATTTCCCTACTTAAGATTTCACCAAGAATCATTGTTAATAACCTTTGATGTTTGCTAACCTATCTTGAATCTAAAATCCATGGGACCAAACCATTATTTAGATAACATGAATATAAATAAAGGAATGTTTTGGAATTCTTTTGAGGATCCATCCTCAAGGAAGCACATCAATATTATTGCAAATACCCCATTGTTACCATATAGACCTATGTAAGGGTTTTCAAGACTAAACCCTACATTAAAATGATGAGATATTGTGGGTTTGATGAATCTAAAATTTAATTATATGATTTTAGTAGTTATAGGAGGATAATTAGTATTTAACAAGACTCTTTCTTAAGTGAATAACACTTTACAATGCCTTGAAAACTTCACTTCTATTCATGAAGGCCTATGTAATCATCCTTGTTTGAAACCTCATTTGGATTCCTTTAAGGTGGCTTTCATAAGTATTAAAATCCATGGAAATATACTTGTATAAAAGGGACAAGGGATAACTTAATTCTTCATCCTCAATTGGAGAAACAAAATACATTGAGAAACTCCACCTCTTCGTTTGCAATCTTATATTCTTCTTTCAAGCTTGAATCACTCTTAAAACCTTGGGTTGTAAATCATGAATTAAAAATTAATACATGTATGTAAATATACATTTAAATTAACCTAAAAATATTATATCTCCATACATTCTATTGAGACAAGCTCGAAACCTCAAAAGGCAAGTTTGTGAGCTTAAGGTTTAAGAGGGTTTTGGAGCCATCAATGAAGTTCTAGTTGGATCAACATGCCTGGAGGTTTATTAGTAAAGTATAATGAATAAAAATGGTGAATAATATATATTTTGACATTATATAATATCCATTATTTTACATGAACTAATAGAAATGAGATCCAATTAAAAATCATGCCTCCATTTAACTCCTTTGAGGATTATTTTAGCTCCTAAATCATTATTCATAGCCATGCCTAAATATTTCTCTCTCCTAACACCTACTATGAGTCCTTTATGAACTCTTCCTCCATATCTAATGGTAGTACATTACCATTCATATTCTCATATTTTCTAGTACACCCTATAAAATAGCTTTTATAGAACTACAAAGGGGTTACAAGTTGGTTTTGTCCTAGTTTTGAGATCTTGATCATGTATATTCTCTTGGGAGACCTTTGAGATATTTTACTTGATGTATAATACCTTTTATGAACCTGATCTAAATTAAAAATTATTCATACATTTCTATAATATGAAAGCAAATATTACACAAATCTCTATGTTTGAAAGATTTTTTTCTCATTGCTTGGAATCATTAATTTTTGTCCATGAATATACCTCCTTGGAATTTAATAACCCTAAAAAAGGATTCATCAATCATGAAACCTCCATAACTAAGCTGAGATGAAATATTGGGCTAGACCATGCATTTTACCACATTGAAAGAGGAATAAAAGCCATCAAATGAAATAAAAAGATGGAAAACAAGACACTTAAGGAATTTTAACTTCTTTTGTATGTATTTATGGGGTTATGGAGATGCACTTTATAATTATATGGCTTTATAAGACTTTGGAAAAGGTCTCATTTTATAAGTTGAATTAAATGTGTTTAAATGTGACATCTCAACCTTTTACATATTTAGATGCATTTTGAAAACCTTTGTTATGAATTAAAAGGTCCTTTTTACCTCTCTTTCCACTAAATTACCACTTTTGGGACACCTTTTATTTTGACATAATTATACCTTTTAACCAAGAACAATATTGCCTTCACTGAAATAACTAAAAGCATGGAGTGAGATCTAACAAGGTGAACCAAAACATGGAAAAATATTTGAGACACATATATGCATTAATGAATGCTCTAAATAATTAAAAAAACCATGAATCATTAAATATACCAAAATACTCCTTCAATAAAGTTAGAATAAAAGAAAAATCATATCTACCTACTTTTGAACATACCTAGCCCTCATGAGATACTTACAAATAAGAGTATTAAACTAATTTTTGCAAAAAATTACCCTCTCCAAGTGGGTTTATGTTATAGTGACTTTGGGTGGATAGAATATACAACATTATAGTTATCTCCCATGGGTTTTTTCTTGTCTAAACAAAGATGAAGTGGAATTATGCATCCATTCAATGTAGGAGTCTCATGGGTAAAAATAAAACTCACTCTAATAATACATCCTTGATTGTAACATGTTGTAATATCATAATAAAATTACTAAAATTACCCTCACACACACACATAAAAATAATCAAAATAAAGAATAAGTATGCCTACAGAAGCTTAGGTGGAATAATTATGTACAAAGGTATGAAAGTGACCTCACTCAACTTGGATCAAAATAGAATCCTCTAATTTCTTTTCTAATCCATAAAAGGGTTTCATCATTTGGTTAAAATAGGTCATTGGTATCTAGTTTTGTAAATTAGATACTTAACATGTTAACATCTAGGTTTGGCTCATTAGTAATAACAATCAATCCATTTTCTACCTCTTTAATTATCAACCTCATTGTTTGGTCCTTTAACTATTCTAATGGACCATATATTTTATCCTTATATACATAATATTATAGTGATAATTTATAACTAAATTTCATAACCTATTTATGATCTTCACCTAGCAACTTTGGATGATTTCTTGAAAATGCTTTATTCCCCTCTAGGAAAAATTGAGCAACTCTAAAATATCCATTATGACCAAGACCACTTACCTATTTATTTGGAGTAAATAATGTTATATTTTATTTATAAATCTATTTAAAATATTCTAGGGTATCCTTATGCCAATTTAACTATGATATGACAATTGTGACTTCATGGGTATCCTCAAGCTACTCAAGATCCATTAGCATGCTAGATTCCTCAAATTCTTGGAGGACTTAGAGGTAATGATACCATGCCTAATATAAGCCTTATTTTGGATCCATGGGGATATTTAGGATAATGTTATTTGGGATTTCAAACTACTCTTTACCTATTATAATCTCTTTTATGTTTTTTATTTACATCTTAGGAGCAGTTGATTGGCTTATAGCCTTAAACTCTTAAACTATGCCAAAATACTCTTTCTAGGTCTCATTAATATTCTCTTATGGACTCAAGAAATAAATTAATAAAGGGTCTTCATCATGAACACAATGAATGTTTGAAACCTCACCCTTTACATAGTACTCAAAACCAAAATCATAGTAGCCCTTAGCCCATTCCTCAAAAGGACAATCAAGATTCTCTTCAACTAGTATAACATTATCATGATGAGTGATATATTCTTATTATGATTTTCCTTTTGTTTTTAAAATAATCTTGAGATGTTATGGGACTTAATATTGAATCATGTACTACTCTTGATTTTTTTTTCACCCTCAAGGTCCTCCTCCATTGCACAAAGTGGCAAATTGTCAAATAAGTTCTTAGTTCCAACCTCTCTCTCCTTTTTGAAATCTTCTCTTCAATTATAAGGAAATGCACTTACATATTATTAAATGGATAAAGACAGTTACCAAAACATATTATAAGTTTTAAAAACATCCTCATGAGGAAACTCTAACCTTTCATCTTCAAGGACTACTTTTTCTAGAAAACTTTCCTTATGCGGTTGAGTCGCTATGAGAGGAGTGGCCTTAACAAGGATTAATATCACAAAATAGGGATTTTTGGTCTAATAAGGCTACCAATTTTGATAATTTTTATGCTCATAATGACTAATAATATTTTGAGAGGGTTGTTCCTAAGGGATAATAACATAATTTTGCATAGGTATAGCCTCTATTAGAGAAAGGGGGCCTATAAAACTTTGGATTTTAAAACGAGGCTTACTTGAAATTTTAGAGGGTTTAACTTGATTTATGTTTAGGATTTTGAATGTATAAGATTCCATATTCATAGGCTAGCTTGCAATTGTAGGAGAAGATTTTTTGAAATTGGAGATGGAAGGAATTGTTTGGGATTCAATCTTAGGTACGTGCATAAGTAGTTGATGTAGATACATATCCTTAGCTATAATTTGTCTAGATAAGAATTCCTCAACATACCTCTCTTGTTTCCTCATCCCTTGATGATGTGTGTGATCTTGGTGAGTAATTTCTCCTTAGTATGTATTATACTCTATATCTTTGTTAATCTCCATCATATATGTCTCAAAATCAAGCCATATATCATTGGTGATTTTTTGGGGCTGATTAAGAGTAACATAGCTTTCACAATACTAACTAGAAGCATGAACAATTTTCCAAAATGGATGAGCTAGGGTGGGAGGTATGTAAAAACTATCAGGAGGTTGGTATATTGCAAGTTTGGGCCTATTTTGGATGAAACCAAGATTATATTTAACTTGACATGTTGAGGCCTATGATGGGAGGAATAACTGATAAAATATATTCAATGTTCAACATGGATTATTTTTATACATATTCAAGATTTTAAAAATATTTCTCAAGTTTGTTACAAAGAAACCTACTAATGGGTTTTAATTAACTCAATAAATAACCAAAATAATTCAAAAAACAAAATCAAAAACATTAAATAAATACAAACCACTCTAGATCATCAATGACCAAAAAAACTCCCCCTTGTTCTAAATGGGTATGAAAGATGAAAGAACAAGAGTAATGACTCTAAATTCATAAAAGAACTCTAAATAAATTACAACTAGGGTGTTATAGATCCTGATACTAACCAAAAATAATGTTACTCCATACAAATCCTACCCTATGAGTTGTGGCATAAATGGATAATGAACATGATTAAGACCTACCCATCTCTTGTGATCATTGTACCATTATATAGTAGAACATGATCAAGTCCTATCTAACTACATCAACATCTCTACTACAATGATCACCACCATGGTCATTGATATCAAAGTATTTTCCAACCCTAAAATTATCACAAGATTATTTGTCTTTAGCATGTTACATTACTCATATCTAGATACAATTCTAACTCTGATACTGCTATTGAGGCCTAGGATGGGAAGAATAACTGATAAAATGTATTCAATGCTCAACATGGATTATTTTTCTACATACATAATATTTTAAAAATCTAGCTCAAGTTGGTTAGAAATAAACCAACTAATAGGTTTTAATTAACTCAAAAAATAAATAACACAATTAAATGAACAAAACTAAAAACATTAAATAAATACAAAACCTTGGATCATAAATGAACCAATATGATTTGGGAAACATGAAAGCATAACATTTTCATGAAATGGGGGGTGAAAAAACATATCTTTAAGTAGTCAGACTACTTAAATCATTATATTTGATACTTGGAGTCACCATGGTATTTAAGAAACTACCTTGAATAGAAATATATATAGAATAATACAAAAAAATCTTGAATGGATGGTGCTAGGATCACTAAAATTTCCCACCAAGCATGCCAAAAATTGTTATCAATCTAATTTATAACCTTTGGAGAAGTGGTTTCAAGGCTTCTCCCTTTAATTGATATAATAAAAACACCCCCTAAGATGTGGGTGACCTTGTATGAGGGGTGATTCTCTATAGGGGCTGGTCCCCTTATTAAATCACCTAGACTAAACCTAATCTATGCCTTGATGGTAAAATAGGAAAGAAGGAAATTGAAAAATAAAACTTGAGGTGATGCAACAATGATCTTATGTCTCCTATACTTTCTTCTTGATATCATAATAAAAATAAACAAAGACTTAATTTATTTACACAATCTCTAAACCAAGCTCCTCATATATAAATAT
The DNA here is from genome assembly GCA_037957365.1 of Torreya grandis. Lineage (NCBI taxonomy): Eukaryota > Viridiplantae > Streptophyta > Pinopsida > Cupressales > Taxaceae > Torreya > Torreya grandis. The sequence goes on from JARHVA010005239.1 coordinate 1,237,988, forward strand.
TTCATATGGAGGTCATGATATATGCATATAACTTGGAGGGATAGATGAAACACTCTATATAATATATAATTAGATAATCTCCATAATAAATAACTAGAAAAATAAAATTCAACACATCATATGACATATGTAAGATCATACCACTTGTAACAAGTTAAAAGACAATGGACATACAAGAGGGAGAATGACTTACACCATAGATAGATCAACAAAGTACTAGAATAACACAAAGATATAAGTATGAAGAAGGTAAAATTCATCTTTTATTAATTTAAATTATTTAAATCCATCAATATAAAAGGGTAGAGTCTTGTCATACCTAGTGGAGGTATGCCAAGTGAGGCATTTACAACTCATTTTATAAGAAAAATGAATAGATAAAATTCTACTAAGCTACATAAAATAAAGTTGCTGCAACATGAATTATCTTATTAAAGAGAAGAAATAAGTGGAAAAATAATCTCCTTAAGCCATATTAAATGTATTAGTTCTTATTTAAGTTTGAATATCCAAGGATAATGGAATATAAGGGCTAGTTTTGGCTTATGTTGACCTTTTAAAGGCTTAAAGATGCTTATTTTGGTCAACCATTTCTCCATGCTTCGCACACTTTAGAGAAAATAGGCTAAAATTGTTATCCATTATTGAATGACCTTATAAGACTAGTTTCCAAAGCCTCATGTGCCTATTTAATCCATTTATTACCAATGATAACATTTATTAACATGAAGGAAGCTTGAATTGGTCCTTGGAGGTCTACTTAATGTATATTTCATGTTTGAGGAAGAGTGGAGTTGAAGTATTTGAAATAAGCCTTAGAAACTACTAGGAGGCATCCAAGAGAGTTCAAAATTTGAATCACCATCATATATGCCTATATGATCCTTTGAAGAGATAATAATTTTATACTTAAATATTTTATATTCCTTTTATCTTATATACAACTTGAAATTAGTTTATTGCTATAGTCCTAAAAGGCATTAAAGACCATGTTGCAAGTAGATAATCTCCCTGTCTAGTTTAGGAATCTTGTAATTTCATAGACAAGCCTCTCATAAATCTATTCCATGCATTATAAAGGTATTTGAGATCTCATTATTGAAATAATCATGATCTTCCATTGTTTATGAAAAATGATTCAGTGTGCCAAAGTGCCTACAACCCATTTATAAACTTGAGCTCATAACATAAATCATTTCATACATATCATTGTCATAAGATGGAAGAGGTTAGAGAGGATCTTGAAGAGTATGGGGGCATGCTTTAAAATATTATTATTATTATTATTATTATTATTATTATTATTATTATTATTGTTATTATTATTATTATTATTATTATTATTATTATTATTATTATTATTATTATTATTATTATTATTATTATTATTTTCCTTATTGAGAAATATACAATTGACTTAGAGTCTATTTAAATTCCCATATATTGTTATTAGTCTAACTTGATAGGCCTTGAAGTTGAAGATACCTTGCAAGTTTGTGAAATGAGTCTTGAGGACCTACACCATTTTCTCTTAACATTACAACCTTGCATGGAACCCTATACAACATGTTATTTTATTTTCAACATATCCTTGAGATTATTGGAATTTTTTAAAACCTGATTATTTATTCTTAAAACTTTACTATAAAACCTTCAATATTAATCTAGAGACTTTGAATCCTTAGTGAGGCCATACTAGTTGCCCACTCACTCAATTAGGCCTAAAACAAGGCCCACCTATACACATTGAGATATAAATACTTAGTATATTTTCCTCAAAATATTAAAAAAACCTTAATTACCTTGATATAACCTTGGATAACCTACACATAAAATTTTAAAGCATTTGGATCTCTATAGCTTGAGTTATGGCACTTTTAGCCTCTTTAAAGACTAGTTTTCACAAATTTTTGCATGCACAAGTCTATATTTTTGAATTTTATACCTTTAGGTACTTGAAGGACATTTTAACACATTTAAAATTTATTAAATGTTTCCCCCCACCTTCAATCCAAGCTTTATAGTTTTTTATTTTATAAAACTCAAATTATGGTCCTTTTTGTGCACCTAGGATCTCATAATGCAGCAAGCATACCAATATAGTAAAATTTTTATATCTTTAGCTATATGAGGTTTAAAAAGATTATTATTTTTGTGATAGGAACATATATACCCCTTATATATTTTTAAAAATATATATTTTTTAGTTTCGATTCAAAACATTATCAAAAACATCCAATTCCATGTCTATAGACCTGTATAAACACCTTCAATAATGAAACCTTCTCAAAATCTTACAACATGAGATATTATAAGACTATACCATATTTTCAATGTTTTTAATGTATAATAAGGTTATTTTTATCCTAAATTAAACCAAACCTTATAAGTAATCTCACACTAATGTATACAAAATTTTACCATTCTTGTTATATAGACATGTTTGCTTGAAGATATTCAATAGAAGTGGATTCTATACAATCTTGAATGATTTAAAACTACCTTCTCCACAAGTATAAAAATGGAATTAACCTTATTTTATCTTAATTGGATATTAAATTGATATAGGATTAGATGAATGAATAATATCTTGATAGGTTTAGAGTATTTCTCCCAAGAACTGATCATTTCAAAACATATGAATCTTCTCTTTATGCCTGTAATCTTTATAGACTCAAACAATCTACCTTGATAAATTTATTACAATTTCCATCATTAGACCATAGATAGGGTCTTGGTGGTCCATGAATCTTTTCTTACTTATTATAATCTATATCAAATATAATAATATCTAGGGTTCTTAAGAGACAATGTGAGTACTAAACTTGGAGATGTTATCCTCTTTCTCATATGGAGTTGTAAATTTGAACATTTATATGCATTATTGAACTAGTTCTCTCCATTGAGAACATTTCATCCTTCATGAATCCTATACGGCCCATTAGTTAGGATTGGGCTTCTTAAAACATTATTCAATCATCAAAACATTGGCCTTAATTGAGAGAGGAGTACCTAGAAGCTTATTAAAATTCATCTCTATGATTTTATTCCTATGTAATCCTCACGATGAAACCTTCATCACCAATTTTATATGAGGTTTCAAGAGTTTACATCTTTCTCATGTGACATGAGTAATGAGAGAGAGATTTATAGACTTGTTTATGGTATTTTAGCCTTCTAATATTAAAAACTTACAATCATCTCTAAGGTCTTTCATTACTTATAAGATGTCTTATAAACTCTAATACGACCTAGTATTTTGATTTGTAATATTATCATCCATGCTTGAATAGATCTATCCCTATAAAATGGAGCTATTGAGAGTGGTTAAAAATGTTATATTTGTGAATAATATATTCCCTATAGTGAATCACCAAGATAATCTTTTGATTATGAACCTCTTAGAGAATTCATAGGTTTACTAAAGGATTAAAACCTGTTGAATAGATTTTCAAGCCTAGGTTCTCACATTTGTTCATCAATAATTTATATGAACATGGAAAGTATTAGGAATGAAAACTTATCACCCACATAAAAAATCATGTAAACTCACTTCTCAATCTTGAAATTCCTCTTTTCTACTAAATTATCATGTTGAAACATTCTCTTTTCTTACAAGCTTGTAGAAGTCATTTTCCTATTTAATATTTCACCATGTATCATTGTTAATAGCCTTTGATGACTGTTACCCTATCTTGAAGTTAAAATCCATGGGACCAAAACCATATCTATGCTACATTAAGAGAATTAAATCAATGGGTTGGACTTGGTTTGAGACTCCATCCTCAAGGAAACAACTCAATATTATTACAAATACCCCATTATTGCTTTGTAGACCTACGTAAAGGTATTAAATATTGAAACCTTACTAAAATCTTAAGGTCTTGTGGGTTTTATATATTTTCCATTTTCTTAGATTACCTAAGGATTTAGATGAGGATAATTATAATTATTCAGGACTCTTTATTAAGCAAATAACACTTTATAATTACTTTAAATATTCAAATTTATTCATGTAGGCCTGTGTAATCCTCCTTGTTTGAAACCTCATTAGGAGTGTAAAGGATTTGATAAGTCTAAAAATCCATGGGAATGGACTTGTATTATAGGGAGAAGAGTTACCTAATTTTTGTGAGGTTTCATCCTCAATGGGATCAATAAAATACATTGGAAACCTCCACCTCTTGGTATATAACCATGTATTCTTATTTCAAGCTTTAATCACTCCCTAAAACTTAGGTTATCTCTCATGACCTATAATATGCTATGGGGATATCAATATAAATTTAAATAACCTTAAAAATCCTCTATCTCCATACATTATATTGGTAGAAGATCAAAACCTCAGAAGGTAAGTTCTTGAGCTTGGGGTTAATGAAGGTTTTGAGGCCACTAATGAAAATTTGACTAGATCAACGTACGTTGAGGATTCTAAATCAATTTATATGCATCCAAATTGTGCCTAATAGACCTATTTAAATTATCCAACAAACACTATTTTCCATTCACAATTATAAATGATATCCACTTCAAAACCATGCCTGTATCGATCTCTTTTAAGGATTGTTTTAGCTCCTAAATGATTCTCTATATCCCTAATTGAATATTTATCTCTCCTAAGACCTATGGTGAGTCCTTTATGACCTATTATTACATCTATAATGGATTTATAGGCCCTTTCATCTTCTCATATTTTATAGTACATCCTATAAAATATCTTATAGAGGCCTATGAAGGGGTTTGAGGTCAATTTTGGATTGGTTTTGAGATATTAAGGATGGATATTCTATTGGGAGATCTATTATATTCTAAATTATGTGAAATACCTCATATGACCCTGATCTACACTAAAAATTGGTCGAATAATTTATTAAATAAAACCTCTTAATAATCTTCAATCTCCCACAAATCTCCATGTTTGAATGATTTTTTCTTCTCCTTTCATATAATCAATAATTTGTGTCCATGAATATGCCTCCTTGGCATTTAATAACACTATAAAATTGTTTATAAATAATAAAACTTCCAAAACTAAGCTAAGATGAAATGGATTTGGGCTAGACCATGCATTTTCCCATGTTGAAAGATGAATAAAAACCATAAAATGAAATAAAAAGAGGGAAAAAATACATTTAATTCATTTTGACTCAATCTGTATGGATGTAGAGGGTTATGGAGAGGCACTTTAAAATTATATGGCTTTATAATACATTGTAAAAGGTCTCACTTTTTAAACTAACTTAGTTATGTTCAAATGTGACATCTAAACCTTTTACATATTTAAATACATTTTATAAACCTTTGTTATAAGGTAATTTTTACCTCTATTTCTATTGAATAACCCCTTTTGGGACACTTTTGATTTCAACACAATTAGACCATTTAACCAAGAACAATATTGGCTTCATTGAAATGACTCAAATCATGGAGTGAGATCTAACAAGGTGAATAAAGATTTGGAAAAAGATTTAAGACACATCTTATGCATTAAGGAATCCCATAAAGACTAACACAAACCATGACTCATGAAAAATACAAAAAAACTATTTGAAGGTAGTTAGAAGTATAAAAAACTCATGCATATCTGGTTTTTAACACACCTAACCCTTATGAGATGCTTACAAGGAAGAGTATTGAACTAATTTTTGTAAAATAAATTACCCTCTCCAAGTGGGAAGATATTTTAGCGATGATGGGTGGCTATAATATCCAATAATAACATGACATGATAATGGTTATTCATTCATAAATAATGATATAAATAAACCTAGTTATGTAAAAGTGTTTATTTATCTTAAGATTGTACCAAATTTGGGTGTTTACATCCCCCCCACTCCCCCTACTTTATTCTAGTGATGTAATAAATTGAATATAATAGATTAAAGGAGAAATAAAAAGTACTACATGTGGAAACACTCTTTATCTTCATAGGTGGTAATGAGTGTCTTAGGTGAATTTTTAACCCTAATGGAGATAGGGGCTTTCAAATTTGTTTGCCTCTTGGCTAGGGAAAATAAATAATGTTTAAAGTGGTAATAGGTTGAGTTGCTAATTCATTGGGTGTCACTAAATCATAACTATATCATATCACAAAGTGATGCTAAGAGTGATCAAGTATTGATGAATGAATATTTTTATTTGACTAATAGATATGCTTTCACTTATGGGATTGTTAACCATTGAGCATCACTAGAATCAAATGGGAAAAATGAAAAAGAGGAAACTAGTATATGGTTCACTAAATTATAAAGAGAGAAATAATACATGGTTCACTAAAAACTATATCCAAGTAATTAATCATGACCAAGCTTAAACATTGTCCCACTTTCAATAGATGAATCACATAGCTATAGAAAAATCTAAATTTAAACTATAAATTTATGAAATTTATTTGTTTGGAAAATTGATTTATTTATTTGAAAAATAGTAAATATTATTTTTTTTATTTTTTGTAGAATAGAGAACATGAAATAAATTCATGCCCCCTATAACTTGTATTATGATTTTGTAATGTAGCAAGAGAAGGAGAACATAAACAAGATTCATGTCCCATATGATGTGTATTATGTTGACATTGTATTGAGTATGTTTACTTTTTAAGATAAATATGATTATGAAAAGGGAGCCATATGTCTCAATATTGTATATATTTTTTCAAATTATTAACAAGTTAATTTTTTTATGTGTTGTATTATGTACTAAGATATAAATCCATTTGATTACATATAAGTTGATGTGTCCTCTTTTTGGCATGAGGTGTGTGCCTCAAAAGGAGATAGTGAAATGATGAATCATGTTTGGATAAATGATATTACATATTATTGAAAAATTGGAAGGTAATATAAGTATATTTAAAATTATATGGTACATAAGATTACATTGTAAAGATTCTAATGAATCTAATGGTTTTTTATTTTGATGATTATCATGAAATATATTGCAATTTGATATTTATATAATGTGTTATTGGGGGGGTGACCTTGCCTACTATAGTGTAGCTTAGGTTAAAAAAATTTGTTTAAATATTTATAGTTTTCTATAAATATTAAAGGTTAATTTCATTTAAACTATTGGCCATTTTTGGCCAATGTACCGAACATGTACCTAATTGATAAAGGTTTTGATGTGGAGGAATAGTGAAAGTTCTTGATTAATTAAAATGGTTTGAACTAGCTCTAAAAGAAATGAGTGGGATAGTGAAATAATAAAGCTCATAAGCTTTTGAGGTACTTTAGGTTTAATTAAAGTGTAATTTTTCAATTTCAAAAATATTGGTCCAAAGTTATAGATACCATATGGAGTGATCTAGATAAGAATAGGAGCACATGGATTTCATTTGGTCCACTCATTCCATCTAGATATTGTTCAAACATTTGGTTCTAGTAGAAAAGAATTGAGTAGGAATTTTCATGGTGCTAAATCTTACACGTGTGGTAGTCTCAAGAATAAATAATCAAATGGGTCTACTAATTTTGGAGTCTATTTCACATGTACCAAATTTCAATTCATGCACTATAACACAATGAAAGATATGCATGGGCAATGTTTGATCCTAAAGCATAGTTTGATAAGTTGCCATACTTAGCCATTTTAGACTAGATCGTCATCAAGATGTCATGTAGTATCACATGAACTAGTCAACTTAAACATTTTATAAAATCATGTGGAAATATCAACTAGATAAAAGATCAAAAAGGTTTATTCCTTTCAACATTATCTCCATTTTTTTAATTTGGTATTCCCATGATCTTTGCACTTCAAGTTAAAAAATTACAAAGTTGGTCAAAAATTGGTAGATGTCTACGTGAATTTCATTTTTAAGATCCATAAAGTGATCATTTGGATCCAAAATATTTAGTGGGAACCTAAGGAGGAATGCATGATTGAAAAATGTCAATCATGTGGGAACTTGAGCAAGTCAAATGGTATTCAAATCCTATGAACCAATCAAAAACTGAGCTTGGGGTAGTGGGTCCCAAAGATATACTATCCACATTTAATTAGATCTCATAATCTAATGGAGTGAAAAAAATCAAAGGGGTCAATAATCTAGGTTGATTTCCTATAGCCAAAAGCAAGGGGATGAGTCAAGATGTTTGACAAAATTTGATAAATCAAAGGGACATGACTCGATAAATAGAGCTAAAGGACCTAAACTCAAGCTTGACCTAAGTTGGTGAAAAAAGTAAAGGAGCTTAATGCAGACTTAAATAGGACTTGATATTGAACAAAGCACCATATATATGTAAAACTATATTAAAAGCAATATACATAGATTGGTTTTTACCTATCATCAATTTATTCCAAGATTCAAGGTACAAATTAGATATATTATTAATGAGAAGATCATCCCAAGTCATGTCCTTGACAAACTATCCTTTAGAGTAGACATGACATGTCTTTGGTAGTTTGAATATATGAATACTTTGTCATCATAATGAAATCTATCAAAAGATATAAAGTAGAAAGACTTTGGGATTTGGAAAATAGTTGGGACATTCAATTTCATTAGGATCATGAATTTCCATTTTTTACAAAATCTTATCTTCTAGTGTAGCTTATTCAACCAATGGAATGATTAGAAGGCTATCTAGGCAAATCATGAATATCTGGTCATAATAACCTATTCTAATTCAACCAAAAGCTTGATGAAACATATTGTGAAGCAAATGACTCATTTATTATCATTAATAACATAATCCTCCTTCTCTATCTCCTCTCCCCCTTCTCTTATATTATCCCTTTCTTTCCACTTTATAAAGTGTTCTCAGATTTTATACTTTTTTATATTTTTGAGAGATGGGACATTCTTTGAGATACTACAAAGTATATTCAACTTGATTAGGTTTGACCCTATCAAGCATATTTAATAACTACCTCTTAATGTAATGATACTTTATTTACCTATCTTCTACCTTAAATCTATGTTTGCCAAGCTATGCGTTATGGCATTATGTGAAGGAGAATCTTCCTCATCCATGGTCCTTTTTTTAACATTATTTAGGAAGTTTTCAATTATGTTTATAGGTATAGATTAGTGTCTTATTCTGAGCCTTTTCTATGAAATACTTGTGAAAATTATCTTGATCTTAAGATTGTGTAATCTAGTATTATTCTATGATGATATTGTGTGGATTTGATCTTATGGAAGTTTCCCTCTTAAGTTTGGTGTATCATGTGGTTAAATTTCTTAGGATCCCTTACTCTCTTTCTAGCCCTTTTCCCTATGAAGCATTATTCTTTGATTTAGTTTTAGGTGAACATCAAAGAGGAAGGTGAACTACTCTGGAGATTCACAATTAACATAACATACCTTAGCCTAGGGTTGTCCCAATATTAAAGCTGAATTAAAATACATCCTAAAGAACCCTATCGAAGGGCGTAAATTGATCATATAATAGTTTATATCATACCTAGTGGGACAAAGGTCAAAATCAATTGAAGAATTTTTGGTGTTGTTCTACATATCAGCCTTTAGAAGTATTATGGTAAGCATTAGTGGTGACTCCAAACATCTAGTAGCTAGTTTAAGTATCCCAGGTGCCTAATCACCATCTATTGGTATATACAATCATTACCCATTTGATCAAAATACATGTTCATTCATTCATTATCCTTCATATAAAATTAACAATATTTATGGCTTCACCTCAAGTGGTCCTCAAAGTTTAGTGAAACAACCATATAATCATTCCTACCAATCTTTTAATGAGCTTATCTATCCTCCACTTAATCCTACTTTCCCCTCTAGTCAACCTTATCGAGCCTCACCTATATCAGCTAAGGAACATGAAGTCCTTCCATTTTGGATCCTCTCTTATGTGAATGAACCCAAATATTTCAAACCCTCTATTGTGAAAGTTCCCTCTCCCATACCCATTCAAGAAAGGAAGGATGTGGACAAATATTTCACCATGTTCCCCTCATTTAAATCAATCAAGGAGGGCAAAAAATAGAAAAGGGAAATGATAGCTAAGAAGGTCTAGGAGATAGTGTTCGTAAAAGAAGGGTTAGTTGTGTAAGAGATGAATCAAACAAATATATCTCAACTTAATGATCTTAGTGTACAATATTTTCCTCTCCTTCTTTCCCTCAAAAATTTCCAAAAAGAGCCTCTAAAGTGCCTAGATAGAGGGATACTCTCTTGATCTAAAAACAAGGTGAACTTCCTCACCCTCCCACCATCTCCCTCATGAAAGAGGAGCATATTTTATAAAGGGTAGAGGAGGATCTTGTAGTTAAATTGAATCCTAAAGAGGACAACATAAGTTTTTATGATGAAGAGGTCATGATAGGTAGCCCACTTCTTTCAATATGGGAGGAGTCAGGTTTTAATCTAACTTCTTTGTATGGCTTTTATATTTTAAACCTTAAAGGCAGTACTTATGCATTAACTTTTAAAGATATGTATATAAAATATGTAGCTGAGAGTAGGGAAGATTTTGTTTGGTCCCAAGATCTTCCATCTAGTATGGCCATAGATGAAAATGAGTAGTATGTAGAGATTGATATAGTCAATCAATCAGCTGACCATGTTGGAGAGGTCATAAATGAGTTTGAAGAAGAAATAAAGGAAGAAGAGGATAAATATGAAGTACGGAAATAAATGTACTATGAATTCATGGATCAGGTAGAGGTTCTAAACTAGCATTTACCCCCTCTAGAACATGAAGAAGAAATCACCCACTAGGTTTAGGGTGTTGACCAATCTCAAGATGAGGTGTTCTTTGAAGGTAGTATTGATGCATTATGAAATGAAAAGGAATGGTTAGATTTAGATCTATAAGGATATGAAATGTTGGGCCTTAGGTGGATTTATTAACTATCATATAGTCTCCTTCAAAGAAAATAGAGTAAAAATGGTGTTGAAATTTCTATTGTCTCAGATGACCAAGAGGAGGTTGAATTTTGGGATGACTTAGATCTTTTTTGCCTAAGTCTAGATAGTTAACCAAGCATCATTTCAAATGACGAGTTTTTAGCGGCCCATATAGTCTAATTTGGAGAAAGCCTTAAAGAAATGGACCAATTTGTCTACATTAGAGACATGTTTTCCCTTTTTCATTAACTTGAGATTATGCCAATAGGATCAATAGCCATGCATTTCAACTCACATACCATGAGATCTCAAAGGTAAGGTGTTTTCCAACTTGTTTCATCACAAGTAATTGATGCCAAATCTTTTTCATTTGATCTAGGTGGGAATAAATTGTAAATTATAATCTTTTATATAGGTTAGAGTAGTTTTTATGCTTTTATCTAAGTGTCCTTATGCACATTTGTCTAGTAGATTAGTTTTTATATTTATTTATTGCATTTACCTGCATGTATTTTCCCTTGTGGTTTTGTTTTAGTACTTATTTTTTGAAGATGAAGTTATAGAAAGAGGCATCCTTGCATCATATTCATGATCATCTTAGTTATAGAGAGGTGAATCCATTCCCAATGATTCAGTTGAGACAAAATGAATTGGGTTCTCAAGAATAACAAACATGCTTCCTTAAAATTCACCATAAATGTTGGCCATTTTTGGCCCACATACCAATCATGTGACTAGTTGATAAATTTCCTAATGTGGAGGAAGACGTAGAGTTATATATTAATCAAAATGGTCTAGACTAGCTCTAGATATAATGAGTGGAATGGAGAAATCATGAAGCTCACAAGCTTTTGAGGCACTTTATGTTAAATTAAAGTGTAATTCATCAATTTTTAAAGATTTTTCCAAAGGTGTAGATACCATATGGAGTGATCTTGATAAGCATAGGAGCATGTGGAATTAATTTAGTCTACTCATTCCATCTAGAGCTTAACCAGATGTTTGGTTCTAGTAGCAAAAAAATTGAGTAGGCATTATCATGGCACTAGATCTCATCCATGTCGTAGTCTTAGGAAGAAACAATCATATGGGTCTATTCATTTTAGAGTCTAGTTCATATATGCAAAGTTTAAGCTCACACTTTTTAGAACAATGAAATATATACATGGGAAAAGTAGGCTCTTAACATAGAATTTACTAAGTTTCAATACTTAGCCATTTTAGACCAAACTATTGTCAAGATGTCATGTAGGATTACATGAACCAATTGACTTCAAAATTTTAAAAAATCATGTGGAAAACTCAAATGGCTACAAGATCAAAATTCTTTGTTCCTTTTAGCATTAAGTACATTCTTTGAAAAAAAAAATTCCTATGATCTTTTTACTTCAAGCTATAAAATTACAAATTTGGTCAACATTTGACAAATATCTACAAAAAAAATCATTTTTGAGACCCATAAAGTGACTGTTTTAATACAAAATATTTGGTAAGAACCTAATGGGAATGCAAAACTAACAAGTGTCAAGCACATGGGATCTTGAGAAAGTCAGATGATTAGTGAATCCCAAAAACCAATGATAAACTAAGCTCAGGTTAGTGTGTTCCAAATATATATGATTTGTATTTAATCGAATCTCAAAATCCAATAGAGCAAAATAAAGTTAAAGGGATTAGTAACCTAGGTTGATTACCTATATACAATATCAAGGGGATGAGTTGGGATGTTTGATGGAATTATATAAATAAAAGAGACCCAACTTAGTAAGTAGATCCAAAGGACTTGAACTCAAGCCTGACTTGAGTCAATAAAAAAAGTAAAGGAAATGAGCTTGATGTAGACTCAAATAGGACCTAACATTGAATAGAGCACCACTTATATGTAAAATATGGGAAAAATAATATCCTTAGATTGGTTTTCACCTATAGTCTTTTCAATCCAAGATCTTAGGCACATATTAAATATATGATTAATGAGAAGATCATCGCAAGTCATGTCCTTGACAAACTGCTGCTCAAATCAGACATGATGTGTCTTTGGTACTTAGAAGATATGAAGAATTTATCCTCATAATGAGATATATAAGATGATTCAAAGTAGTAGGACTTGGGGATTTATAAATTATTTGGTACATTCAATTCCCATAGGACCACGACTTGCCATTTTTAGCAAACTCTTGTCTTCTAGTGTAACTTGTTCAACCAATGGAATGATTCGAAGGCTATCTAGGCAAATCATGAATATATTGATCATAATAAACTATTATAATTAGACCAAAATATTGATTAAACATCTCTTGAAGATGATAGATCATTTATTTTCATGAACAATGTGCTCCCCCTTCTCTCTCTCTTCTCCCCTTTCTCCTATATTATCCCATTCTTTCCACTTTATAAGGGGTTCTCATATTTTAGAATTTTTTATCTTTCTAAGAGATGGGACATTCTTTGATATATTTAAAATTATTTTTTTCTTGATTAGGTTCAACTGTATCAATAATTTTTAATAACTACCTCTTATGTAATTATACTTTCTTTTACTTATCTTCTACCTTGAATCTATGTTTGACAAGATGTGCACTATGACATTATGTGAAGGAAAATATTCATCATCCATGGTCTAATAAATTTGTTTAGGATGTTTTTAATTATATTTATAGGTCTAGGTTAATGTCTTATTATAAAAATATTCTATGAAATACTTGTGCAAATTATCTTGATCTTAAGATTGTGTAAGCTAGTATTGTTTTATGATGATCTAGTGTGGGTTTGAGCTTATGTGAGTTTCCATTTGAAGAGTGGTGTATCATTAGGTTAAATTTATTATGATCCCTTATTCTCTTTATAACCCTTTTAAATATTAATCATTAGGCTTATCTTTAGTTTTGGGTGAGCATCAAAGAGTAAGTCAGCCTACTCTAGAGGTTCAGCCCCGACATAGGTGACCCACAACTTGGGGTTATCCCAATATTATAGCTCAATTGGAGAGAGCCTGAATAACATTATGAAAGGGTGTGAATTGAGCTTATAAAATTAACCTTATATTAATAAATTTTAAAATTTTAGTAATAGATTAAAAATACCTCAGGGGAGAACCCTTATGTCATATGGGTTGAGCAAGTCTAGGCCACAATAAAGACAAATTCTAAGCTAGGATTAATGAGTATCAAACACGTTATCAATTATATTTTTTAAATATTTTTTAATTTTGTATTGTTATTAAATTTATTTTATTTTATGTCATTTTTTATATATGCTTAATTCTATCAAAGGTCATCTCAAAATCATCCAAACTAGTGCAAAATTTTCCATGTCACTATCCCTATATTTTTATTTTAATTGTGCTATAGTCTGACATACTAAAAACTTTTGTAATTTAAAATTTAAACTTAAATATTTATTTTAATTTGATTAAATACCTCAAATTATTATGTTTTAAATTCATTTTTTTCTTGTAGAGTGATTTGAGAGCACAAGAGTTTCATCAAGGGACACCTTATGGATATGGTGTGAGGATTACCCCTATCCAATGTTGAGATGATGATTGTGAAAAGGATGGGATTAAGAGATATTAGATAGATATATATCATTTTTTATGATATCTATATGATGACCTCTTTGGTGGAGTGGTATAATTTAGATACATGTACCTTTTGGTTACCCACAAGGGAGATGACTGTCACCATGGAGGATGTATGTCATATTTTATGATTGTCAATAGTTGGTGTTTAGTTTTTTATTGAGACTAGAGTTAGTGTGGGTAAGGTACATCATTATCTAAAAATATATGATATGGGTGATAGATATATTTCATGAGAGTAGACATTATTTGATCTGAGATTATTGTGTCATCAATTCTACAATTTCATAAAATATTGTGTGGTTAGTTACTTTTGTTCCTATTTATGGAGGTGGTGTGGGTAATTAATATTATATGATTGATATTATTTTGAATATTGAGGATCAAGGTAATATACATTATTTGGGATTCACTATGTTGGTCTATTTCTATAGATATCTACATAAGTTTACCTAATAAGGATATGGTGGAGGCATGGGGTTATCCATGTTATTGTGATGTTTGGTATATGAACGTAGTGATCAAACTAGTTAAGATGCCACTTTTTGGATGGATCCACCATCAAATGTATTTATGGATATCAATTGGTAATAATTAAGTGGCATGTAATATCATGATAGATTATTTTTTGATGTCAGATCAATTAACACCATGTGATATCATATGGCACCCATATTGATGTTTTAAATGGAAGGAATCTACCATGGATTTATGGAGTATTAGATTTAGCTTTTGGTTTCATTATAAATTTATGGATTATATGAGAGATTTTAGTTTTAGTGTGTTATATTCTAGTTTTGTATAGAGCATGGACCTCCCCTATCATGAGTGATATGAGATAGCTTAGTGATCTCCTCTATGAGGGTAGGGGATTGAGCTTATCTTATAGAAAAAAAGTTATCTCCTTTACTAGTTGATGAAAGAGATGATATTTTTGATATTAGAGGTGGATGATGTTGGTTATACCAATGCCTATGCATGATGGAGGAAATAAAATATATGGCCATATCTATATTCAATTATGGTTGTAATAGATCAATCAGTGGTGGGTTTAGGTGATAAGTATAAAACATAAGATGTGGTTTTTATATATTGTGATAGAATAAAAAGATATATTCTAATGTAATGTGTTTATTTTTATATAGGTGATGCTGAGTATTGGCCCTTGGTGATATATGTAATATTCCACATGCTTACAAGACATGTTCTAGATAGTGCCACTACTGATGAAATTGTGGAGTGAGATGATGTGACAAGGCCACATACTCCATTTTTATAGGGTTTCCATTATTACTATGCCATATGTTCATGCATCTAGTAGAGTGTAGGAGTTACAGGAGGAGAGAGATGTTTTAGTAATCAAGTGATACCATTTGAAAGTGGATTTTTCTTGATAATATATGCATCTACCTAAAATTGGTTAAAAATTGCTATGAAACATATTTTAAGAGTACATTTGATCACACGGTGAATACATGACACATAAAGAGATTATAAGTATATGAGGCTAGAGGTTGGTCATGGTCTAGATCACATCGTGCAGTGGGTGCCTTGACATATAGAGGTCCCTTGGAGATGATAATTATGTAGATTTATATTATAATTTAATAGATAACAACTAAGTGATGATTATTGATCTATGTTATGTTAGTACTTTCATATGTATAATGTTTCTTTATGGATATATATTATATGGAAATTTGACTTATGAGTATATATATTGTGTGGACAATTATGTTATTTGCCTTAGTGTATTTTTTATCTTTGAAATTATTTGGAATGTGAAAATACATACTAGATGGATATATAAATGTGGCATATGATTATTTTATTGCTTTCATTTTCATTTTCTTATTTAGTATGTATTTGTAATGTATTATGTTCAACATGTAATTGTGTTGGTTTGGGAACCCATACTTGATTAGGTGCCTTAATAGCTATATTGTGATACATTTATTGGGTTAACACTTTGTTTAAATTAGAATTCGTATGAACACTTATACTTTTGATATAATTTGGTGATTGAAAAGAATATTTTTGAATGCTTGAATTCAAAAAAGATTTTTGAATTGTGTTATGAGTTGTTAGAAATGAAATGATTAACTTATTATCAAATTCATTTATCATTTTCTCTAAGTTCATAGTAATCATTATATTGATGTATATTAACTATATGAAAACTACCCAAACAAATCCTTTTACTTTATCCAAATGATGTAGAGGATGGTAATAATCAGGGGATAAACTAAGAAACTTTTTATCAAAGAGTGTAGGTAACATATTATGTGGATGTTCATCAAGATAAAAAATGATGAGTTGTGATTTTATTATATGTGGATGATATTTCTAATTAGTTACTCTATAAATATGTTTTTTTCACACATGTAACACTTTTAATTGATTTGACTTAAATTCAACATGATGTAAATAATAAACGCGAGTTTTAAATAAATTTTATTTTATATTAAGTGGGATTGACTAGGTATTATCTTAAAATAATTTAATTTACCCATTCATATGATTGGAAATGGTAATAATACCTAATTATTCTTCTAATGTTGAGGCCTCTAAAATAAAGAGCTATAAATAATTCATGATTATTATAAATAATCTTTTCTTTCAATGGATAAATAACACCTTGAAAAAATATGTATTACATTTATTGATTTGTGGATTGGTAAATTAATTGATACATAAAAAATTTAAATATTAAGATACAATCACAAAATTTCTCGTATTAATCTTAGATAAAAGATGAAATATTTTCATTAGTAAATTTTTTTTCCTTACTATGAATATACTGAATTAAAAATGATTCTTATATCTCAAATATAAGTGGAAAATATACAATAGGAAGGGACTCAAACAAACAAAGTGCACACCCTTTTAATGTTTTATGGAATAATTTTAAAAATTAACTATCATTTTACCCACTTATGGACTCACAAAAGAGTTTTAAGTGCATGTGGGAGTCACCATTTCCATCAAATATAGGAAATATTGGAGTTATTAAGTTATGAGGTAAAGGTGAATATATAACTATACATAGAATAGGGTTACATACAATGGAATTATAATCAACCCAAACATGGTATCCTTTAATTTATAAATATAATTTGTGTAATTATTTTTTAAATACCTTAAAGCATTAATTAGGGAATGGATATTATTATTTTGAATAGAATAATTTATGGGTTGAATTATATTTTTAATCTTATCCATAGGTATATTATTAATAATAGGATAAGTATGACTAGGAATAACCTCTTCCATAAATATTTTGGTGTTCGAAATTCTTGGGGATTTAATATGAAGTTAGTGTGAAGAGAAAAATAAGAGATATAATGTGGTAAGTATTATTATTCTCATGGTCGTAAGTATGAAGAGAACAATGATGACCAAATGTATGAATTTTCACATAAATTGAAATAATAAGTGGAAAATTCTATAAAGTAGGGTTTGGATGGATAATATCATCATCAATATATAAATATTCATCATCATAAAAATTATCATCATAGTAAATATATAGTGGTGAGATTGATCATTATATATAGGAGAGGGATGATAAATTATCTTGGTTTTAATATGGGTGAAAATAATATAATATTAGAGATAGGAAATGTAGGGATGTTATCTATAGTAGGCAAAGAATAGGTAGTATCTTAACTAATATGGTTAGATTAATCTTGAGGATAATGAGGTAAAGGAATTTATTCATAGTGGACATCATCCTTTAGTATGCAGAAGGTGTGTTAAATGGTTTTCTAAGAATTTATATTACAAATGGTTTTACAAAACATAAGAAAATGGTTAGGTGTACAATAATAAAGCTCATCTACCTTAGTACTTTGAGGTTTCTTGTGATCTAAATTAGCTTATATAGAAATAAGTGAGGAAGAGATAATATTATGATCTAGGGTATTATCCATAATGGATAATGAAGTGGGACTTATAAAGGAAATTAAGGGTTCAACCAAAGATGGTGTTATTTAAGAATCAATGGGGATTAAATAGGTGTGAAAAAGGAATACTCTAAATAATAGTATAGATATGTAAAAAAAGAGGGTTATATAAAAGGATCCAAGGAGGAATATATAAGAACTAAAATAAGGGTCCATAGAGTAATCACAAGGTGTAACAAAGGAGGGTTATATAAGAGAATATGAGGAGGAATATATAGATGTTGGTAAAGAGGAATCAAGATAGAAACCCAAAAGAGTGTCTAAGGGATGTACTAAAGAGTATTATAGAGATGTAACCAAAGAGTATTTTAAGGGACAAACTAAAGAATTTTAAATGAGGCTCTAAAAAGGTCGAAATAGGTTTATATATGATTGGATTAATAAAGTGGTCAAATTTATGAGCCAAAGAGTGTTGTTTATGTTCTCAAGGGTCAATAAGATCATCTTGAACATAATATTCTTGGTGAAGCTAAGATTCATCATCATCAATAATTTTTTTTTCTATTTGTCCATTAAAATTTATTATAACAAAAGGAAATAACATAATAATGTATATCCATTTTATATGTAAATATAAGAAAAATGTTTAAAAGTATCAATCCATCTAGCATATATAAGGCAATTAAGTGATTAATCACACCATTAAAGGAAAGTTAATAAGTATGAAAGGTTTATCTAAAAATGTTTTCAATGATTTGTAGGATCTTAGAGATACTTGCTCATTTGTTTGATAATCTTATTCCAATGTTTTAAAACACTAACTATGGAGGTAGAGCCATACTCATATCGCACTAAATATGGTTTTGAGGGTAAAATTATAGTAAATTATTAGGAATAAACACTTAATAATTAAAAATAGTCCATTTTTATCACTTTTGTGTGAAAATTTCAAACTTAAATGACTTCCTACAATTGCACACAAATTGGACTAAATTCATCTATTCATCTAACATATGAGTTCGAATTCACCTTGGGGAATCTTTATGTGGGACTAAATTAAATATATTAAATTATCAATCTTGTAATTTTATTTGGTCATTTATTCTAATCTGATTGATTTACTAAATCCCCTTCATTGATAAATTAATATAATCAATTCCCCTTTCTCCAAATCATTTGTATAATTATAATTATATGCAAACAAAATTATAATTTATGTTTAACTATTAATTATTCCTTTTAATTTTCTTTCCAAAAGAGGATATTAATTCGAGAAATAATCTTGAAATCCTATGCTCTCACTAATTACTAAATGAATTAATATGAAGGATTATTCTCCACCCTTCATGTTAGAGACAAGATGAAGGGCCCACAATGAATCATGTGAGATTTTTAGGGGAACATTATCAACCCTTCATCTTGGAAATAATATGAAGGGCCTAAATTGATTATCCATGTGATTTATTTAGAATGATCTCCACCCTTCATCTTTGAAATAATATGAAGGGCTCATATTAATCCTTCTTTGATAATTTCAAGAGCCATTCATCACCTTTCATCTTGAGCAAGATGAATGGCTCACATTAGTGTACCATGTATTGATCCATGTGCATTATTGATGACTCATTTAAAACCACTCATATTTTAATAAATATAAAGTTTACTTATTAAAATTAATATTTTATAAATAGGCATCTACTCTTTGTTATTCACATGCTCAATATTCATAGTGAATGTCTTCCATTTTATCACACTAACGTGTTCTTCAAAGGTGATGTTTTTCAAC
Source organism: Torreya grandis (assembly GCA_037957365.1). Lineage (NCBI taxonomy): Eukaryota > Viridiplantae > Streptophyta > Pinopsida > Cupressales > Taxaceae > Torreya > Torreya grandis. The sequence goes on from JARHVA010005239.1 coordinate 1,258,078, forward strand.
TCAAATTATCAAATATTCAGGGAGAGATGGTCCATTTTAAGACATTAAAATTGATAAATATTTATTTAATATACATTTGAACAAAATAATATGCAAAGATGAGTTTTCTAATGAAGGTTTACATTTCATTGGTTTAATTTTAGCATTATTAGCTTATCTTTGTACGTTCATGAGGTCTTAGGTGTAGATCATTAGTTATTAATAAGTAATTTAATAATTTAAAATTATTTAATGAATATAACTAATAAGATATATATTTTAATGATACATATGGCATGCCCAATGGGACTGTTGTGAATTCAAAGTGTTGAACACATAGAGAATTAATTCATGCACTATGCAAAGCTGAGCACATACTAAATATTTTAACACAACATAAATATATTTTTCATACTCTATGAATAATAATCATTTGGGAGACATTAAAAATATATAGGAATATGATTATTATAATTTATCCACTAATTTATCTCACCTAAAATCATATGATTATGCAAACCACTCAATATGGTATATTGTTATAATAATATGTCTATTACCATAATATTATTTATATAAAAATATTCCAATATATAAACTAACTTACTATATTTATCTCCTAGTAAATATCAATTTGTAAATACTCAACCTTAGAAAATGTAAAAGCTAAATCCCAACATTCCCCCCATAGTTTTTACATGGTGTAAAAACATTCACATTCTCATTTAGAGTATGCTCACCCATTGTGAGATGACCTATTTGGCTCATTACCCTAATATAAATAATGCCTTACTCCTCCCATGGTTTTAAAGGTTTACCAAATACCTTGACATGAACAAGAACACCATCTACCTCCAAGAATTGACATGAACAGAACTGTATGCCATCATATACTCTTAGGTTGGCATAGTACGGATGAAATCATCCTACACATGACCACTATTATTTTAAGGAATGTATCCAAAATTTACTTTACATGACCACAATATACATGACACTGAGGGTCATCTTCATAAATAATTAAGGTAGTCACAAGATATTTGTAGTAATTTCTCTCCTAACTATTGCAAAAACATTGTTCACCTTATGTGGTTTTTTGGATCTCTATCACAAACCCTTTTAAGATCAATGAAGTGAATTACATTGGTGATTTTTTCCTTTCATAATTTTTTCACATTAGAGAATAATATTTTGAATTTACACACAAATTACATATCTTAAACATGCATATTCTTCTATTCTTATTCTGAAAAACACATAATGAAAACTATAAAAGGACACCACATAAAATGTCACCACATCACTCATGCATCCCCATTGTTGGAAAATAATGAGAGGTCACTAAAAGACCTAATTCTTCAATGTACCCTTTATCCTATTGTTATAATATTGAAAAAATAAAAGGAAACTATTGATTATAAATTATGACCAACATAATGACTTAAATATACATAGAGACCTATTTTATAAAATCCAATTAGACTCAAGTGACAGTAATAGACTAAACCTATCATTTCACTAATAGTTGGTAAAATATTTATGACAAATATTATAAAAAACATTTTTTAACAATGTTATGACCCTTTAACTCTATTAACCAATACTATTTAAAATAGTTATGAACTCCCCTATCAAGAATTTAACAATTAAAAAAATGATAGCATTACCGAACTTGCCTAGAATTAGATTATGATATTATATTTCTTGGAGTCATTAAAAACCAACTATGAAATTACTTCCATGTGGAGATGATTTATCTAATTTTTTTAGAATGATAAGACCCAAGTAATCTATGAATTGGTTTGGGTAGTGGTGAGGAGTATGGGTATGATTCAAATCAATGTACCACATAGGTGCATGAGATGTTTGAAGACATGAAAAGGCATGATGCATGATTTTTAGGGTGTAAATAGAAGATAATAAATAAAATAATTCTAAAATATATAATAAATCATATGCATGTAGAACATATCTCTTGGGAGACTAAAACTATGTTAAGCAATGACTATAGTGAGTTGTCATTGAATGAAAATATCATCAAAGGCTAGAAGGAAGGTTATGTGAATGTGAAAAATCCTTAATATCATGGATAATTATAATTTATTTATGTAGTTATCAATTGAATATATGATATGTATTAATAATAGGTTTCTAATTTTAAACGATTTTACAATAGCTTTGTACTTTTTTTAGATCAGGTCCTCAATGTTGTATGAAATGATCTCTAGATATACACTAGGCATTGAAGCAAGTAGAATGGATAGAAAAATATAAAAATTCATATAACAAGTCTTCAATAAAAAATGTGGTAAAATTGATATTCTTCAATCTTTTTACATCAAGCATAGATAATTTCTTCTTGTGATACCATAATACTTATTGTTGTATATTTATTTGAAGTCTTCAATCAACAGAGAACATGCACGGTGAACATGGATCAAAATAGAATAAAAATAGGCAATATAAAAATCATAACCAATATAAATATTATATGAATGGAATGGAATATGCATGTATTGACACAAGACAATAGACACTATTTTATGGTAAGATAACCTCTTTATTTATCACTTAACATTACACACTATACTACCATTTTTAGAGGTGATTGAAAAACCAATAGATACCCCTTAGAATTATCAGGATTCCATTGAACCACTTTGCTACCATTATTTTGAATTCAAAGAGTTGAACATACGGAGAATTAATTCATGCACTGTACAAAGCTGAACACAGACTAAATATTTTAACACAACATAATTATATTTTGCATACTCTCCAAATAATTATAATTTGGGACACATTAAAAATATATAGGAATATAATTCACATAATTTATCCACTAATTTATCTCACCCTAAATCCTATGATTATTAAACCACTAAATATGATATATTGTTATAACAACATAGACAATATATCTATTATCACAATATTGTTTATATAATAATATTCTAATATAAAAACTAACTAGCTATGTTTAACTCTAGGTAAATATCAACTTGTAAATACTCAATATTACATAATTTAAAAGCTAAATCCCAATAAGGACCCAATTTGTACCCTATAAATTCTTCTAGTCTATTTACCAGTCTTCTAGTTTAAGAAAATATACATTGATTTTTGCTAAGAAATGGCTAGTAAAATACTCATTAATTTTTATATGTTATATTTTTTAATATAATTTTTTATGGGTGTGTGTATTTTTACTACAAAAAACACCACATTTAAAAAAAAAAAAAAAATAGATGTATATTTTATTGGTTATTATCAAATTATTAACTTATTAACTGTCACCTTTCATTTTTGATTTTTTGGTTAAGAAATGAATGGTAAAATGTAAATAACTTTATATATATTATATATTTTAATATAATTTTTTTATGTGTGTATAACTATCAAAAAAATCTCAAAACTTTGTTAAAAATGTATGTAAATTATAAGATTTATGATCAAATTACTAATTACCACTTTTTATTTCTGATTTTTTTGGCTAAAAATAGATGGTAAAATTATCATAACTTTTTATAAATTTTTTTTTTTAATATGAACTTTTTTATAAGTTTGATTATTTTTCCTATAAAAAAACTATAAAAATTTAATGAAAAATATAATTATATTATATAATTGATCATTAAAATACTGAGTACTACTTTTTATCTATTTTTGTTTTCTTTTTTTTAACATTTTATTTCCATATTTATGTGTTCCAAAGACCCACCAAAAAAAATAATCACTTTATTTTATTTAAAGTTACAAAAGGGTGTGGTGATTTATTCAAACATATATTACTTGTTTTTTAAAACTATTCTGTATCTTTTGATTTAGTGTTTCTAAAAAAGAATTTATTCTTCAATTTGGTGATCTAAAAACACATTAATTTATGATAATATTATTTTTAATTATTTATTTACACATTATCTTATGTATGTTATATGACTAATTCACACATATACTCTCCCTTTGGTTAGGGTGACTCATAAATGTGGAGGTAATAATTTTTTTATCCTAAGAGATTCACCTACTATGTTATTCATTTGCCCTTAATGGGATCCTAAGAATCAAAATAGAAATGCATTTCTATTTTATTTTGGATACATGATTGGGGTGTCATTACACTATCATGATCCCTTAGGGTGTGGGGATTGGGATATCATTACCCATCATTTATACAAACCCTGTTATCTAATGGGGTATATAGACGAAGGTCACACCAATGGTATCTTAGATAAACCATTAGTTAGAGTATGATTACATTGATAACACTTCAATGAGACCCTTAAAAATGTAGTGGGTTTATAAGTACTAGAACCTTTGGTGAATGGTTCATTAAAACATGACATCCAATTGAAAAATATTTTGTATGCCCATGTAACACAAGTTATATTAGGACCATCTATAAATTATAAAAAAATCTTTAGCTTAAGAAATTTCAGCCACAAAACATTCATTGATGAAAGGTTAAAAAAGTAACCACACCCAAATATATATTTTACATACAAACCTTTTAAGAGAATAGGATTAAAACACCACTAATAGTTACAATAATTAATTTAAATTATATTAAACTTTTAATCCTATCTCAGGGCAAGTATATTAAAAGACTCGATGAATACAAAGTAATCAAGAATTATTCACTAAATTATGATCCTTATATTTAGTGTTTTATTGATTGATTGTGGTGTCAAAAACTTTTCATAATCTACATAAACCTTCACAAAGAGGCGTTACTCTATCTATGTTCTACGTCAAAATTATTTAGTTCTATGTATAATATTTTTAAATGCATAAATTTCATACCTCTCCAATTTGAAATCATATTGTTAGTCTATTTTTGTGAATTTGGACCCACTCCAATCAAATTACAAATTTTAATTTCAAACCAAAATTCCAAATCTATTTGAAATCAGTTCAACTATTAAAGTCTAATCTTGTCAACTCTATTAAAAATCAATTGTTTTAAAGTTAATTATGTTCTAAATTAAATTTCATTTGAGTCAAAAATTCAATAATATTTATCAAACCAAGTACAAACCTAATTCACACCAACCTAAGGAAATTCACAATCAAATCAAGTTAACTTTGAATAAGGTCCACCAATTCAAATCATCCAAACTCATAGCTGTATATTTCTATTTAATTTACCACACCTATTAATTAGGAATGAAAAAGTCATGACATCCATTATTTTTCTCATTTTAATCTAATCTAATGTCAAATTCCAACTTGAGTTTAAAGAGAAAATGATCAAGTTCACCCTGCTTAGGGATAATCTAAATCAAATCACTTCTAATTGATTCTACACTACTTGGGGATAATTCCATTTCAATCAAGTTAATTCCACCATGATTTTGGATAATTTAAATCCATTAATTACCCTTTCATATATCTTTTTTGGGGGCATCCTTTTATCTATATTTATTACCTTTCCATTCAGTTATATGTCATTCACACCATCATGCCTTGATTAAAAATTAACAATAATTTAAGACCTATATTCCATTAATTAATGAGATAATTTATCCAATACATATCCATCTCTACACTCTTTGGAAACATTATTTTTCAATGATATTATTAAGATTTCTTATTTAGAGGTTTGGAGGAAGTGGAGTCAATTGCCAATAAAGATCATAATAACATTAGTATAACATACATCAATAATAGAAGTATAGTAGAAAAGCTTTTTAGAATCAATATGGGTTAGAGATCAAACATTAAAAATTATACATCTCATCATCATTCATTAAGTTTAGATATCAAATGTGTGTGTGTGTGTGTGTGTGTGTGTGTGTGTGTGTGTGTGTGTGTGTGTGTGTGTGTGTGTGTGTGTGTGTGTGTGTGTGTGTGTGTGTGTGTCTATGTGTGTGTGTGTATGTGTGTATATATCTATATATATATATATATATGTATGTATGTATATGTATATATATGTATATATATATATACATATACATATACATATAGGTATGTATATATGTATGTGTGTGTGTGTGTGTGTGTCTATATATACATACATACATATGTATGTATGTATGTATGTATATATTATATAAAAAAAGAAAGATAAATGTTTTTTTTACTAAGGTTAAAAGGGGGAATGCTTTTTATTAGGGTCCTCAACCATAGGAAAAGTTAAAACAAAAAGAAGACAAAGGACTGCTAGAGTCCTTAAAAGAGACAAAAACAAATAGAACCAATAGTAGCTACAAAATTTCCCAAATACATCCTCTTTTCCAACCATCTCTTCTTCAACCAAGATATAATCCCCTATAGAATGCCATGTTTTACCATTTCTACCCAAATTATTATTGGACAAATGTGGCACTTGGATTTACTTCTCTAATGAGTTTTAATACTACTTTATTATGGTTTAGTAGTATTCTTAGCAACATTGACATCTTTATCCTAGGAGGAGACATTACTAGAATATTCAATCTAAAATTATTAACTTTTTTGATATCCATAGGTTTCCATTATCTTTTTTATTTTGAGAATTAGTAATTTTGAGAGTGATCTGATTCATCCACTTGAATTAATTTTGAATGATAAATATAACCCCTTCATGTTTGCGTGATGTATATTTTCCCTTTTTATTTTTCACAATGGAAGACTCTAACGAGAGTAGAATGTAGAAAGGAAGGCTCATAGGGATTGCATGCCTAAAATAGTTTTAAAAAATAATAAGAGACCAGTGAACCACATTAAACTTATCGTCAAGAGTATTTTATTACATTAGATGAAATTTTAATTCTCCAAATGGCCTTGTCATAGATTCTTGTTCAAACCTATTATGAAGCATCTCCATGGATACACCCTCTAAAAGGAAATTCTCCTTTTCTTGGTAGTCCCTTCTCATTTTGTAAATTTTGGTTACCTCTAACTCCAATCCTATGACATGTGCTATTAGCTCTTGTGTAACATCCAAAAAACACAATTGATATTAAGGGGGTTTTCCTCCTAAGATTTTATTATAAGAGTTAAAACATGCCTATCATGGACTTTAATTATTTTCATGAACCTTATGAAATTGCTTGTCTGTAGGGCTTCCTGAATCTCTTTTTCTTACTTCCTTAGGTTTTTTGGCCTCAATCCTTTATATAAATCTCATTATATCCTTAATATATTAAACTATAATGTAGGTTAAATTAGGTCTCTCCTAAAACCAAATGACATACTAACAAAAAACTCTTACATCAACTTCATTCCTTCCTTTTCTATAAGAACTATGTCTTTGTTTTGTGCTTCCTGATTCTAGATGTATTTTTTTACATCAATGAATGGGAAATATAAATAAAATTTTATAAAATAAAGACTAATCCAAGGAAATAAATTTATAATGTTCTAAAGGCAAATAAAAAATAAATAATTTATCCAACAATGAAAACCATGCTTGTGGCACATACATCAAGTAACTTGACTAAAACTAGATTTTTGGCATCATGTGAAAATAATTTATTGTTTATAAGTACCTTGACACTTGGGGTCATCATTATATACATTTAAATTCATTCCAATCCTATCATATTGACCATTTTACCTTATACCAAACCATTTCTCTATTCATCTTACCCTGGTCCAATTTTTCCTTCCTATCTTAAACTTAATAAGAAAGTGGAAGTTCTTCTACGCCCCATTTTGGAAATTATCTTGGCACATCCTCTTACTGACACTTTGATGACTAGATATTTTGATTCCCATATGAAATTGTCTTTGGATATTCCTCTTTTTATTCTCATCTATTATAATCAAATTTAATCATTCCAATCATTTAATTTGTTAGTAAATCCCATCACGGTGCTAAAAAAAAAGTTTTCCATTTGCTATTGATCTCTTTTGACTATCATATTCCAAAAATCCATAAATATTTCAAATATTACAAAAATCCTAAATAGTTTAAATATTTTAGAAACCCATACAAATATAAATATTACCTTGTGTAAAAACCCTAAAAATTTATGTGACTCAATATCCCATAAAGTTTCCCCTTCCGTGCCCATGTATAATATAATATAATTGATTATTTGTCATCTTATTACTCAATTTCGATTTCTAGTTGCTTGTAGTTAGATGTCACATGATAAATTAATTTGTAGGTGATTTTCATCTCCTTGTGAGTATGACATCTCAAAAAGTGGGACCAACCTCCCATGCTCACACCATTTTTTTATTTAATTACTATGTTCTCACCATTTTATGAGTTAATTTTATGCTCTCATCTTTTTTTTTTTATAATTTTAAGTCACATTCTCAATATTTTGAAAGATTAACCATCAAATATTAAAACATTTATATTTTGTCCGTGGTCATACTTATAATTTTATATGCCTAATTTCTTATCAAACTAAAATGTCTTGAGGCCCAATTGGATAATGTAGGTAGTGCTCAATGTTCTAAGGTCAGATCAAGCATCCCTTATCACATGATTTCAATGTTCTATGAGTATTTATATTGATATTTTTTCAATATTATTCCTTATACACTCTAACCATTTTATGAGTCCCTTTTCCTATTTTTTTCTATAATATGTCTTATTAACATATCATCACTTTTATTATTTTATAATATTTAGGTTAACTACGTTTATCCTAGAATCCATAGGACTGTGTAGGTAACATCCACTTATATGGGGCATTTGGAGTCATCTTGGCCACCCCTTCTGTATTCTTCTATTCTTCCTTCCCTAGTCATGATTATTTTTTCACACCCTTGGTCTCATAAAGTAATGCCTTATTGTCACACACCCTCCTTTATGAATTTAATGTTTATTTACTTTTTCTTGTGTGTTTGTATGTTTATTTTTTTTTTTCTTATTAGTATGTTGTTCTGTTACTATATTTCCCTAATTTAGTATATTCATTTTCTTTACTTCAGCCTTGATTATTCATATCATGATTTTAACTTATGAAAAATGTGTATCTAAATTAGAATTGATTTAATTACATTATGTTTTACATTCGAATATTGATTTTCCATATCTTGTTATAGGTTGTATACATTTTTATTTTGAACTTACATTTATGCATATTGACAAACAAAAGTTATCGTCATTCATTTCAATATTATGATGCATAATTTCATGTGAAATATTAAAAATCAAGACTCAAGTAGTTTAGCAGTAATGTTCAACTAAAAAATCTCTCTATCTAATCATAAGACTAACAAACATCATGATCATCTGCATCAAGATCATCAAATAAATTTATCATAAAATCAATCTCATTAAATAATAATAGTAATATAATTTATAAATCAAATTCATATCAATCATGTCTAATCTAAGAACAAGATACATAAGAAAATAAAATAAACATCACATGAGATAACAATTAGATTCATTGATCTCCCTATAATCATTTCATTCTTTCATAGATCAACTCGTCTAAATTTTTTCCTGACTCTCCCCTCGAAGGG
>JARHVA010005240.1:0-122500 GCA_037957365.1 Torreya grandis
GGCAAATTCCTTTGGGCCTTTCTGTGGGCTTTTCACGCGGACATTTTCTCATGGACAAAAAGTCTACAAGAAATGTTTCTACCACTTTGCCTTCAAAATCTTCTTTTAAGATTTTTTCTCTCCCGTGGCCTCCCCAGATTTCTTCAGACTTTTTGTTTGAAGGAATTCCTTTGGACAAAAAGTTTGAAAGAGATCATCCTTGTCTTTTGCTTTCGGGTTTCTTGTTTATAGCTTTTCTAAATTCCTTCAGACTTTTTGTTCAAAGGAATTCCTTCGAACAAAAAGTCCAAAGAATTTCTTCCTTGCCTCTGTCGACTACCTTAGAAATTTTTTTGAAAGAAATCATCCTTTGTGGCCTTCTTGAGAATGACCCTTCCAAAGGGTGCCTTTGTCGACTAAGTGCCCTCTACAAGGGCACTTATCCTTCGGGGGGCTCCCTTGAACTTTTCCCATTGAACCACTCCTTTGAACCAACTGTTGAACCAATCCATTGAACTAGTTCAACAGTTTAAGCATTTGTTGAATCAAGGCTTTGAACTGAGCTCATTAAACTGACCGTTGAACCCTTTGATTGAACCAAAAGCTGTTGAACCATGCTAATTGAACTTAGGCTTTGAACCAAGCGATGAACTTTGCTGATTGAACCAAGGCTTTGAACCAAGTGATGAACTCTTTGAACTAAACTGAAGCATTGAACCCTATCAATGAACCAAAGTGATGAACTGACTAAGTGAACCAAGTGATTGAACCAGAGCCATTGAACTGACTGAGTGAACCAAGGCTTTAAACCAAGCGATGAACTTTGTTGATTGAACCAAGGCCACTGAACCAAAGCATTGAACCAGTTCAATGGTTCAATGGATCAAAGCTGCTAACCCTTTGAAAGATCATGTCATTGAACCACCTTAGCCCTATTTCCTTATGAATTTCTTCAGATAAGAGTCTAAAGAAGCTTTGTAAAACCTTGCACTCTTTGACTGGTTCTTCATCTACCAAAAAACTACATTTATAGAGTCCATAGAAAATCTTTGTGAAGTCTGTAGAAAACCTGCAAAGTCCATAGAAATGGACCTATAGAGTTCATAGAAAATTTGTAGATTCCATAGAAATTTTGTAGAGTCTGTAGAAATTGCCAAATTCATGTAAAATCAAAAAATGAAATGGCTCAGAATAGTAGGGGCAAAAGGGGACCGATTTTTTGGCCTATTGGGAAAAAAATGGTCAACAAATTGGTGACTCCTAGGGGAAGCATGCCTGCTATGCATAGAGACTAGTTTCCTTGAAGTCCATTGGGCATGGAGTCATGAGTAGCTCTGAAAGAGTTAGCCACTACCTTGATGGATCCAAGAATCAAACATGAAGCTTTTTACCCCAGACATAAGGGAAAGCACACACAAGACTAAAAACACTACCTGTGCAAAATGCACTTGGGAAAACTAGGAAAGGAACTAAAATCAAACTACTATATATAACTAACTAGGTACATCTACCTCCCTCCTAGATCAAAGGGAAAAAAATTTTAAGTCTCCTCCTTGGCAAGAAGACTTATGGTGCTAGACAAGTGGCTAAATGAAAAGGAGATTTGGTGACCTGCTCCTCTTACCTATCACTTGGATTGGCCTACATCTGAGTGGATTAGATTCAAACATTCTTCCAACATACTGTATTCTTTTTGTTCCTGGAAGCTTACTAAATGCTGGTCCTTCATGCTGGTGCATTTTACCAAGAAATCTATGGATGTTGGCTCATCACCATAAGCCTCTTGTTATGCACAGTCTCTCTGCAATGCATCATGGTTTGACTCATTTTCTTTTGGTTCCTTAAAGATCCTGTCAAACTCATCCTCTATTTTCTCTTGGCCTTCTTGAAGAAAGGTGACTATTGTGATGTCTGAGCAGGAATCATAAACTGATTGCTCATCCCATAGAACATCACTTCTTTGTTCAAAGCTCTCTTCTTCAAGGCTTTCCTCAAGGTAGATAGACCTCTCCTTTTCCTCCTCAAAGGTCCAAATCTCTAGATGTTCAAAAATATTCTCCTGATCCTCTTCCAACTCTAGCTCTATGGCATGGTCATCTTCCTCATTGAAGCAACAAGTTCATTCCTCAAACAAAGGGGGAGAGAGCTCACCATGCTTATGTTCCTCCTCGTATTGCTGGAAAATCTACATGTATGCATGCCCTATGTCTTCTCCATTACTGATGAAATATTCACAAGGAGCATCAATGATGATTTCTTATTCATTGTCGCTCATGATAGCCTCTTGGAAAGCTGCAGATTGGATCTTCTACTCCTCACTTACCTCCCACAGAATAGGTTCCTCTTTTAGAAGGGGTGAAGTGGAAAGACCACGTGAAAGAGGAGGTAGTCCTTGAGCTAGAATCAAATGATTCTCCTCCTTCCATTTGGTTAGTACTTCATCAATATCAAGTGTGGCCTGATAACTCTCTTAGAAGTGTGTAGAAGGGGTGTGTCCAGACATAGAATGTGCCATTGGGTCTGAACCGTCTATCACACATTGGCTGAGGAATCTCTTTCTAGATTCTAACTCTACAATTCTTTTGGCCATATCCTCTTGGAAGAGCCTTTCTTGGAGGTCACTAGCATTATCATGAGTAGGATCAGCCTCATCTTCTTCAAGGTTTTGAGTAAAACCTCTCTTCTCCTCCTTCCTGCCCCATGATTCTACTATTTTCTTCCAATCCAGGATCTTAGAATTGGAATTTTGCTCTTATGAATAGGCAGCAACATTGTTTTCTCCAAGGTCCTGGGGCTCCTCCATAAGGTTTGAAAGTTCCATCTCTCTTTCACAGAGCAGTCTCATCTTAACCTCTAGATCCTCAATTTGTTTGGCTAGATCATCTTGAAAGAGGTCACCAGCATCATCATGAGCAGGAGTAGTTTTGAGAGAGATGTGTTGGTTTATAATGTTCCCCCCAAAAGAAGATTCATGATCTAAGGAGTTTAGAAGGTTCATCTCCATGGGAGGTTGTTCCAATTCCCTATGATGCTTGAAGGCTAAGTGCATGGGGTCAAGAACAGTGTTGATTGATGCATCAGATGAGCTGGAATGAGCAAGTGTTATTTGATAGAAAGTATTTGGTACACAAGAGGGGGCTTTCTTTAAGATAAGAGGGGGAGTGCAAGGCTGACTACCTTGCATGAATGGTTTCCTCCATTTTACTACCTCCTCCTTTATGGATTACAAGGCCTGATCTTGCCTGAATAAACACACCTCTTTATACATCAGCTCCTGCTGATATCCATACTACTCATCCAGTCTGTTGACCTCCATTACCTACTTCTCAAACTCTAGTTCCACCTCCCTTATCATTGAAGGGCAACTAGGAGAGATTCTTAAGGTGATTCTCTAAATATCTTGAGTTTGATTGAAGTCATATGAAGGAAAACAAGGTCTATCATTTTGTGCAAAGGAATTATACATATAAAAAATAAGAATTCTTTGATGGCACTAGGCTGTTTAACCAATAGATTCAACTCAGATTCGCCATTGGTGTTGATGCAAAAGCTTCTAAAGGCTGGTTGGTTAAAGAACACACCAAAATTTCTTCAACTCTTTGGACACAACTTGTCCTAGTTGGTCCCACCAAGCGTGTCAAAAACTATTGATGTAGTGGATTACACTCGGGGTAGGAGGTTGAGCTCTTTCCTTCCACATGCAATAATGGAAACTCCCCTCTCACCTATGGGACTAGCGAAGCTCGAGGGGAGAGTCTCTAGATAAGGGCTAGCTCCCTCTAATGTATCTTTTAGGCCCTGGTTTCTCCTACTGCTAACAAATAAATGGAAAAAAGGTGGGGATGAAAAGGGAGAGAGAGATACTAAAAATAGAACCTAAGCCTAAAAACAAAAAGGTGATACATTAAAAAAGTTGACCCACCTAGCCCAGATATACACTTTTCACCAAAAACAGTGCCCATACACTTCATCTAAAGTGGGAAGCTCTTCTGCAATAGTCAGCTAGGGGTCCATGGAAATACAAGGAGAAAGAAACTACCAAACGCATCCTCAGACACACTTATGGCAACCTATTCACATGCACCTATATTCTTGTTGTAGACACTTTTGGCAGACCTGTAGAAAAGAGACTTCACAATGCACTGGACATGTTGTAATCAATCTATGAAAAGCATGAAAGACAATGACTTAACACAAAATAAGAACACAGACATATACTTTAAAGTGCAAGTCTAGATAGAGGTAAAAAATGCTAAGTCTTGATTCAAGGTAAAAAATTGGCAGAGCTCTACCTTACAAGCCAGAGATATTTTTGGGCAAAGTTTTGCCTTAAGGCTAAGAGAGTCCCCTCTCAAATGAAATTTTTTTACAATATCTAGAAAGAGGGAAAGAACTTGGCCCTTTCTAGGAAAGACTTTGGCACTCTTTTTGCAAGCTAGCCCATGTGCACTCTGAACCTTGGAAAGAGGGAGCCGTTTGATTATTGGTTCTTGCTTTGACTTTGGTATCCCAACATTAATGAGAAAACATGGCCACACCTCTTTTCTATGAACAGTCTTCTCCTTTCAAGGTGTTTGCATGGCTTGTCTTCTTATAAATACAAACTAGAGAAAACAAGCTGCGTCACTTACTATTTGTGCCATTTGGTGACCACCTGGCAAGCATCATTCCAACTACAGGAAAAATCCCTGAGTTGACACCTCCTTTCACCACTTGGATGCTTTGTCTATTTCCTACCTTGTCTCATCCTGGTTTTGTCTCTTTCTGTTCCTTCAGCCCTTGGGGCTATCTTCTGGTGGGTCACTGTGTTCCTTGGATTCTTTTCATGGTTGGCACTCAAGCAAATTAAAAACAAATGGCTATTTCACCGTCTTAAATTTGACGTCTGTGCACCTGTCATCACTTTTGAATTTGCAATGGCTAGTCTGTCTCCTTGAAATTGATAGCTTCTGGGACGTCACCATCCTTGGAAAATTCCTTCAGGCCTTTTCTATGGGCTTTTCATGTGGACAATTTCTCGTGAACAAAAAGTTTGCAAGAAATGTTTATGCCACTTTGCCTTCAAAATCTTCTTTCGGGTTTTTTTCTCTCCTGTGGCCTCCCCAAATTTTGTCAAACTTTTTGTCCAAAGGAATTCATTCAGACAAAAAGTTTGAAAGAAATCATCCTTGTCTTTTGCTTTCAGGTTTCTTGTTTACAACTTTTTTGAATTCCTTCAAACTTTTTGTCTAAAGGAATTCCTTCAGACAAAAAGTTTGAAGGATTTCTTCCTTGCCTCTATCGACTGCCTTTGAAAAATTTCCAAAATAAATCATCCTTTACGGCCTTCTTAATAATGACCCTTCTAAAGGGTTCCTTTGTTGACTAAGTGCCCTCCGTAAGGGCACTTGTCCTTTGGGGGGCTCCCTTGAACTTTTCCCATTGAAACGCTCCTTTAAACCAACCATTGAGCCAATCCATTGAACCGGTTCAATGGTTCAAGCATTTATTGAACTGAGGCTTTGAACCAAGCATTGAACTAAGCTCATTGAACTAACCATTGAACCCTTCAATTGAACTAAAAGCCACTGAACCACATCGATTGAACTTAAGCTTTGAACCAAGTGATGAACTTTGTCGATTGAACCAAGCGATGAACTCTTTGAACTAAACTGAAGCATTGAACCCTACCGATGAACCAAAGCGATGAACTAACTGAGTGAACCAAGTGATTGAACCAAAGCCATTAAACTGACTGAGTGAACCAAGGCTTTGAAACAAGTGATGAACTTTGCCGATTGAACCAAGGCCACTGAACCAAAGCGTTGAACCGATTCAATGGTTCAATGGTTCAAAGCTGCTAACTCTTTGAAATATCATGTCATTGAACTACCTTAGCCCTCTTTCCTTATGAATTTCTTTAGACAAGAGTCTGAAGAAGCTTTGTAAAACCTTGAACTCTTTGACTAGTTCTTCATCTACCAAAAAACTACATCTGTAGAGTTTGTAGAAAATCTCTGTGAAGTCCATAGAAAACCTACAGAGTCCATAGAAATGGACCTTTAGAGTTCGTAGAAAATCTATAGAGTCTATAAAAATTTTGTAGAGTCCGTAGAAATCACTAGATTCATGCAAAATCAAAAAATGAAATGGCCCACAATAGTAGGGGCAGAAGGGGACCAATTTTTTGGCCTGTTGGGCAAAAAATGGTCAACATGTACTTTTGTACATGTCATGGAAAATTTACCTACGCATGAACTTGAATTTGTTAGAGATACATGCATTTTTGGAATATGATTTAATCATGAATTACCATGTGTATTTACATACACTCAATTCCTAATATATCTAAACATCCACTCAGAGCTATAAGAGCTACATATGGTTTAGGAATCTTGATCTAATCACAAAGTGACACATGTACTTCCATACACCCCTTGGCTAATTTACCAAGACATGTACCTAAAAAATTTAGATAATAGTATATCCTAGGAGGCACCATCTAATTATTTATCCCCACATGTACTTTCATAAACTTGGAGGACTATATACTTATAAAATTCTAGGTGCCAAGTCAATAATATCACCCTTTAATCCCATTATAGTACAAATGACAATTAGATAATTCTAAACACATCCCAAGTCCCATGAGGTAAAAAACTAAGTGTATACAACTAATATTTTCAATATTTATCAATTAATTATTATTTTTATCTTTTAAGAACCCATTGAGTCTCAATCTCTTTGACTGCATGTGTTAAGGGATGCACCAAGAAAGGGGTGGGTAGACCATTGGTGCTTTATAGGATTTTTTTCCTTTGTCACTTATTACCAATCCAAATAGCTCCTAATAACATTCCCCTAAGCTTTCACTCCTATTTTTCATAATCCTCTAGTCATTTGTAATCTTCATTATCCTTTTCCCTAACCTAAAAACCCTTTTGGTAGTTTACATGACTATGTTAGCCACATCAACTCTATATTGTTATTTACAAAGCTTACTAAGAACTAAGTTAGCCATGGCCAACATAGTTCTTTATCTAGTATGTTTTTTGTCAATTGTAATACTTAGGTTGATCGGTTCAACCTTATCATCCAAAACTTTTGAAAGGGTTTAGGGTTAGATTATCCTATATAAACATATCCATTTCACCATTCTTAGAGAATAAATCAAGAGTTATTATTCATTTACACCTCTTTACAATCTACTCTCCACCATTCTACTTGAGGATTCTTAGGTTAGTGTTTCTACTTGGAGAAGAGTCTTTTATTATGGAAAAATCTTAGATACTTTGGCCTTCCTTATTGATCCTTAAAAACCACAACAACCTCTTATGAAGCACCTTTGGCCAAGGGAGAGATTGAGTCTTAATAGTTTCATCTTTTAGGTAAGTATCTCTAACTTTACTCCTCTTTTTGGTAGATATGAGTAGAATAAGTAATGGATTTTAAATAATATTACTCTCTCCATGCATTATGGTTTTACTTATACATAGCTTAATTAGGATTCTCTTATGAACATATAATTTTATGTTTACTAATCCCAACTTTGTGCCATAAGCTTTGGTGAGCACTAGATTAGATTTTACTTTACTTTTTATTAGTGTAGTGAATATGAAAATTTAGACCTAGTTAGGGTTATTACATAGTTTTTATTGATTAGAGGATTTGGAACCATCCATAGTGATATTATTTTGGTAATATATCCCTTATTAAGGTCTAGTAGATCCATATTGGTCATGACCTTGATATCTAATGTATCTCTAATCGAAAGTATAATTAGGATCTATCTTTTCTAAGCTAGGATTGATTTGTAGAATATGTTACAATTTCCATTACATACATTCTAGTGAACCTAACATGAATATAACCCTTGTAGTTTTTATTTCACTTTTTCATTTCTATCATTTTATTATTTTTCTATATTTGTGATACTAGGTCAACCAGGCTGGTATAGTTCTAACTTTTGTGCATAAGTTTAACACATAATCACATCAAAATGACTATATTATTTATATGTAGGTCTTCATCAAATACAGGTTAATAAATCAAGTGAGCCAACATATTACTCTTATTAAGTCCTTGATAATAAACTATGTTGAATAGGTCAACTTAGTCTCCCATTCAGCATCTAGAATAATAAACTAAGTCATGTAGGTTAATTTAGTCTTACAGTTAGCATCTAGATAAAAACTAAGTCAACTAAGTTGACTTAGTCATCTTAACAGGATTTAGTAAATAGGGTTTCACATAATTAGGTCAACATGATCAACTTAGTTGACAAAACTTGCAAGTAGCATTCAAGGCACTTTAATAGAAATTTGCAATCCTCAACATCTTCCAACCCACCAAGGTTTCTTTCTTTCTCTCTTTCAATTCAGTACTTAATTATAGTTCTATTTTGTGTAAGTTTTTAGTCTTATAAATTATAATCCTACATGAAACTAAGTTAACCAGGTCAACTTAATTCTGTAGCCTATCTTTTATCTAAAAGACTAAGTCAAGCTGGTCAACTTAGTTCTTAAAGAATATTGCTTTTATAGAATAGTATTGACCCAGTTGACTCTATTCTATAATGTTTGTATACAGTGTCATCTAAACTGACTCTGTACCATTCTTAATTTTTGAATTAACAACTATATGCTAGTAATTAATTCACACTCCTATTTTAAATTATTTTCATGCTTAAAGTATCTCACATAGTCTAATTAGGTGGTTTTTCAAAATACCATTTAGTTGAACTATTTTTCTCTTTTTTCACACACTACCAAATCACACAAATTTCAAAATGTATTTAACATTTATCTTCCCAAGGCTTACCTACTTGGATTTCATCACCCAAGAAAAAGTTGACTCAGTTTTATTTCCAAGTATAAACATGTGGTTAATGGTATATATTGGCAAAGCACCATACACCCTTATCACTACGAGATTATGAAGTGAGTGGATAGGCCTCAATACCAAACTAGTACCATTGCCACTATATATCCTTTTTAACCTAAACATCCTGAAACCATCCATGGATTGCTTTTTAGTTCCCTATTTTTATCCAACTTCCCTATCATACTTAAAAGAACACTTTATAATAATCTAAGAATACTCATGATGACCACTTAGTTAGCATTTACTTTTCAATTGACTACTTTCTCTCTACTCATTGTATGTTGTATTGAAAAAACTTGCATTGGCCAGCATTGGTACAAAGTTTTGTGTTGTGTTCCAATTGGATCATTCTCATTGATCCAATTGTTTATGTGTTTTCATCCATTTCTTGATTCAAATTACATTTGTAAAATATTTACCTATTTCTCGAAAACCATCATGTTGTTTGACATAGTCTCTTACATACTATCTTTTTCCCTATCTGCAGTATTAAGCTGACCTAGTTGACTCTATACTCTTCTACCTTTTGTCCAACAATACTATGTTGACTTGTTCAACTCTATATCCTTATTTTAATTTTTTTTAGTAGTACTAATTCAACCTATTTGACTTTATATTTTTATTGCTAACCCTACTCTCCTATCTATATGACTTAGTTCTTTATTTCTAATTCCTTGGCATTATGTTCATTTCCTTAAAACATCATGACGTCCCCTATTATAATCTTCTTGGACAACTTAAATCCATTAAGACACTACATGGGGTATTATTTTTTCCCTTTCTTTACCTCCCAAGAGAACCCTCACTCTTTGAGAACCTCCTCCCCTCCTTCATTTGTGGATTGTAACATGGTTCAAATCACACCCCAAGATGAATTAGGTGGATCTGATCATTTTTGTACCTATCAATACAATTTTCATATTCAATATTTTCAACATAATGTGGGAGCAATTGACACAATTATATCTAATAATCCCACTTGTAATCCTTCTTCCATAACCCTCCCCCTAATACTAATTCGGGGAGTTATCTTACAATACCAACCTACCAATTAACATTACTCAACTTCTTGTACAGTTCATACAACAAATAAACATAATAAAAACTTCTAACACCTATCAAATTATGTAACTACAATGTCATTTGATCAATATGGCTAATCAACCTCTAGTTCTCAATCCTCGAGCCAATCCAAATTTTATTCCTCCACCTCTTAGAGATGCCTCAATAAATGTTATTCCTTAAACTATTATGAATAATAAAATAGTTTAAAATATATAAAATTATCCTTTATATCATTTCATCATGTCAATTGATATTGGTAATAAATCTCCAACCATCAAGTATGATGGGACTAAAGACCCTATATCTTTTCTTAAAGAATTTAGTAATCTCTATAAAGAGTGGATCCAAACTAATACTTTTGCCACAACTAAACTTCTAGTTAAAACCTTCACTGGAAATATATTAGAATGGTATAACCAACTTCCCCAACATTCCACTTGGCAACTTGAGGATTTAGTCAATCCTCTAGTTAAAGAGTTTCAACATAATGACCTTCCCAAAAATTGTCTTATCCATTTCATCAATGCTGAGCAACCTCCCATCAAATTAACTCATGATTTTATCAAATGATGGAAATATCTTGCCCATAAATATGACCATAACATGACTAGTGATAATTTATTCAAACTCTTTATAACTTCTTTAACTCCTTCACTTCAATATAAGGTTTGACCTTTTTCTCCTCAAATAATTAATAAAGCTCTTAACCAAGCCAAACATCAAGACTTCCTCATGAAGCAATTTGAACCTAATACCAAATTCTTTAAAGGATATTTTAAAACTTTTACCAATATCATCACTATAAATACTCCTTAAACCAAACTAGGAGTTGACAAAGCTGATAATTCCCCATCTTCTCATAGACCACTAACTGTGTAGTAAATGAAACAATTTTTATTGCCCTCTAAACCCTTTAATTATCCTAATAATCCTCCTAAATGGTATGATCCTAATAAATTTTTTTATTTTCAAGCCAATATTGGTCATTCCCATAAAACTTATTGAGGTCTTACTAAATTTTATGTCTCCTACATGCTTGGTGACTCCTTCAATCGCAAATCTATGATCTAACTTCATCATTAAGAATATGACATTGCTTTTCAAAAATGATAAGCTCCTAAAGCTTCTTATTCTAATAATCAAAAATATTTTTTCACATCTAATCATCAACAAAATACCAAGGATGTGTGTGTTATTGATGTTCTCTATAACCAATATTACAACAATTCTCAATATGTTAATGCAACTAAGGTCAATTATCATCATAAAATGACTCACAAAGATCTTATCATAAAACTTAAGAAACTATTTTTAGAGTAACAACTTCTCAAAGATACTATAATAACTCATTTAACTTCAAAATCCCATGAGGAACCACCTCCTTCTTTCAAACCCCCAACAACTTCCATTCCTTCAAAATATACCCTAACTTCTAAACCTCATACTAGTTCTTCTTCTAAATCCCATTGGAAATTTCTTGAAGAAATTAACTCCATGATTTTCAAGATTCCACTTGTGGATTTAGTTTATATTTCCCCTTATCATCATAAATTCCTAATGCAACAATTACAAAAAATTAAAGATTCATCTTCTATAGATGAAGAACCACCCTCTATGGATCCTTGACTTACCAATGTGCATACCATTGAATCAATGTGCCCTTCTTCCAAACCATCTATTAAATTTCTTTAAGAGGATATGATGAAGGGTTTGGTATTAATGTGACATGTTTGTGGCTCATCCATAAACTTGGCTATAATAAGGATCATCTCAATAAAACCTGCCTCACCTATCATGAATTTGATAAAACTAATCAAAATCCACTTGGTTTTATTTAGCTTCCCCTTACACTTAGACCTAAGACTATTCAAACTAAAATTATGGTCTTTAATTTGCCCCTATCTTATAACATACTCCTCAGTCACCCTTGGACTCATAGAATGAGATCCATCACCTCTTTTGGTAGCTAATGTATCAAATTATTACATAACAAAAAATGGTATAATCATGAGGCTAATCCCAACGCTTGGAGTATTCAAATTCCCAATCTAAAATCTTAATATCACATTCTTACCATCAACAGTGCTCCCTTACCTAAATTCATAAACATCAATCCAGACTTACAAGTTGTTCTCACTGATTTGGATGATGATGAAACTAATGACTTACAACATAATTTTAATACTACTAAGCTACCTCCTTACATATCATAGTGGCTTCCTCCTTATTTATTACCCCATAATCACACTATTCCTCTCATTGATGAGATCACCAATTTTTCCCCTCCATGCAATGCTCAGGAACCATCTTACCCAGAATACACCTTCACATGAAAGTATTATGGAGTGGTCGAATTATTCCAATATCCTCTAATAATGTCTCCATAAAAGTTTAGTGACCTTAAAATTTCACCTTTTGAAACTCCCCCTGAATCTCAAGCATGTACCATTTATTAAACCTATGATGATAATTACATCATGTTCTAAGCTAAATCTCAAGATTTAGATGTATGACATTATCAAAAAACGTTATCTCAAATACATGATTTCAACCAAGATGTTCACACCATTTTTATGTATTTTGAATTAGCTCCCAAAGGTTATGTGCCTCTTGCTAACACTTCACTTCTTGATACTCCTTGAGTGGTTGATTAAATATTACCTTTTGAACCTCCAAATATTCTTGCATCTTCTCTACCACCTAAAAATACCATCACTACATCTAATTATTTCCCCATCAAAGAAACTAATGATGAACCAATCTCATCCAATCAATATACTCCTCTGCCTCCCAAAATTACATTAGATGCCAAGGCCATAGATGTTTGTTAGATACATTATAAATATGATGGCCATGGTAATCAAATTCTTGATCTTGAAGTACACATTGAGTATTATGGTCCTCTTCCCACTTTACCTAGAGATAAATCTATTCTTGAATTACTTCATGCCCGAGAACCTCAACTCCCTTGGTAACATCACAAACTTGGGAATTTTAAAAACATAACTCCTTATTTCAACAACTTTGTCACTATGATCAAACCTACAAATAATATAATTTTTTATTTACCAATTTCACCATATCATTTACAAGATGTAAATACTATGCTTATCAAAGAAACTACCCACATTTAATATAGTATTCCATCATTCCCTTAACCTATTATAGTTTTTTATGAAATCACACTTGCTAAACATGATAACTTTAGATTATTTTGTGATAAATATCATGAGATCTTTGCCTAATCTTATGAGGACATGGTTGGTCTTTACCCTAGCATTGTGGTGCACAATATCATCACTTATCTTGATGCCAAACTTGTGTACTAAAAGCAATGTAAATTCCCACTTGAAGTTTCCACCTTATGCCATAAAGAAATTATCAAACCTATTGATGCTAAGTTTATCAAACTTGTGGACTAATATAAATGGGTTTCTAACATATTCCCTATTCATAAAAAGGTCACCATGGTCATTCATATTTGCATTAATTTATATAATCTTAATCTTGTTTATCCCAAGGACAATTTCCCTCTACCTTCAATAGATGTCATCATTAATTCCATAGTTGGCTATGAAATGTTATCCCTTATGAATGGTTTTTTAGAATATAACCAAATTCTCATTGCCCCTGAAGACCAACATTAGACAACTTTCACTATAGAATGGGGCAACTATTTCTATGTTAAAATTCCCTTTAGACTCAAAAATGATGGAGTTATTTTTCATGAGAAATGACCCATATATTTCATGATCATATTCATAAAATTATATAAACCTATGTGGATGACCTCACTGCTAAGTATAAATGTTGAAAGATTCATCTTTTTGATATTGACAGCATCTGCGATTGCCTTATTAAATATAAAGTTAGACTAAATCCTTAAAAATGTGTCTTTGGTGTCACATCTAGAAAATTGTTAATATTCTTGGTTTCTCTCCATGGAATCGATGTTAACCCTTCCAAGATTAATGATATCATCAACATGCCCATCCCTTGATCCATTTTAGACATTCACACTTATCTCAGTAAACTTGGGGTAATTAGATGCTTCATCCCTAAAATGGCTTACCATATCTATTCCATCAATTTTATTCTTAAGGTATTGATTGAGTGGATGAATCCCTATCAAAAATCATTTGATAATATGAAAGAATCATTACTTCATCCACTTACTCTTCGTAACCCTTTAAATGATTAACCTTTGATCATATACACTTCTTCCACACCCATATCCTTTGGGCAATACTTACCCAATAAGATGACGTTGGAAGAGAATATGCCATATACTATATTAGTTAAGGCCTTGTCGATTATGAGAAACATTACACAAAATTTTAACATGACTGTCTCACCATATATTTTGTAGTTAAAAAACTTTGACATTATATGCTTTATTAGACCAATTATGTTATCATCCATTATGATCCCCTTCATCATTTCTTCTCCAAATCCTTTCTTCTTGGTGACATAATTGGTATTGTCCTTATCAAGGAATTTGATCTTTGAATTATTACTCAAAAAAATTTCAAAGGACGGATCATCATTGATCAACTTACCATAGCTCATGTGCCTGTTACCAACTACTTTCAAGATAATCTTCTCAATGACAATATTCTCTATATTGAAGGTATCAAACAAGCCATATCCCTTAAATATTAATTTCATAAATTTAATACTAATATTGAAGCAAGTAATCTCAATGAAAACATTATCCCTCCCAATACTAATAAACTGAAAGTAGTTATCTAAGAACTTACTAAAATTAATGTGCTAAATTAATATTAACATGAGGATACTTGGACCCTTCATTTTGATGGTGCTAAATTCATTTAAGGAGATTGGGTAGGTTGTATTCTTAGAATTCCTATTGGAAAAATCATCCCTTTATCTTTTCACTTAACATTTGATGTCACTAACAACATGGCAGAGTAAGAAGCTTTAATCTTAGGCATGAGATTTTTCCTTAATTTAGATATCCAATACCTACATGCTTTAGGTTATTCCCAACTCATTTACCACAAATTTAATGGTGATTACCAATTCAAAATCAATAATCTAATTTATTATCATCACATTTCAATTACTCTCACCAAATATTTCATTTCTTTCATCATCAAGCCTATCCCTCAAGATCAAAATTTCATTATTGATTCCCTCACTTCTTTAGCATCTCTTTTCCATATAAACCAAGTTCTTACGAATCCCACTTTTCTTATACAAATAATAAAATATTTATATTCTATTCAACCACATGATTTACTTATCTACCACATTGAGGCCATTACCATTTGACAATGCCTATGGTACAAGACATCATTCAATTTATAGAACACCAAACTTATCCACTTGACTTAGATTCCTTTAAAAATACTCACATTTTTAAACAATATTTTAACTATGTATTTTGATATAACATCTTATACTATCATAATAATTAAGGTACCTTACTCCACTATGTTATGAAATATGAGGTTCCTCATCTTCTTCAACAAGCACATGGGGGCATTTGCGGTGTCCACTATAATAGATATGTTATAGCTTGTAAATGCTTACGTATCCAAATTTATCCTAAATCAAATAATTTTTCACTTTAGTGTCCCTCATACTATCATTTCAAACAATGGTGGTAATTTAAAAAATAAAGATATCAAAAAACTCTATGCTAAATTTAAAATCAATCACAAATTATCCACACCCTATCATCCATAATGTAATGGTCAAAGTGAGGCCACCAATAAAATTATTAATAAAATTATCCAAAAGACAATTCATTAAAACTGCATGGATTGGGACCTTTATCTTTATCCTACTATTTGGGCCTATTATACTAGCATATGCACTGCCATTGGGGAAACATTGTTCTCTCTAGGCTATGGTTCTGAATCAGTCCTTCCATTAGAATTTGAGCTTCCCTCTCTCTATATATATCTTTATGGTATCATACCCGATGAATAATTATATGAATCTCACATTCATGCTCTTGATCTCTTGGATGAGCACCTTATTTCTACTTTACAACACAATCACCAATACAATGCCCATATTTCCAAACAACATAACAAATGAGTTAAAGTTCACACATTTAATATTGGTGATATTGTCCTTAAATTAGACTAAACTCATGCCAAATAAGGTAAATATGCCAAAAAATGATGGGCCCCTATTTAGTCAAAGATATTCTTGGTCCAAATACCTATCACCTTCAAACTAATGAAGGTCGTATTTTCAAAGAACCTACCAATGCATAATTCCTCAAGAAGTATTTTTCTTAATCCTTCCATTATTTTCATGCTTTATATATGCTATCTATATAACACTTTTTGTAGGATACTACCATGGGTCTCACCCTTTACAGTAGTTCTCTCTTTTCATAAACATTAGTCCTTATTTTTAGTCTTTTGGTTTCTCCTTTTCTTCATGAGTTGCATTGTAAAACCGTGGATAAGACCCGATCTTCCTCATGATGTAATTTTATCCTCTTTGTTTTCATACTTTTTTTTTACACATTTTTTGACACCCCTTGGATTTCTCTTTTGTGAGTTGCAGTGTAATACCATGGGTAGGACCTGACATTCTTCATAAATACCATCTTTTTCTTATTCCATTTATTTTTCTAATACTTTTTGGCACCCTCGAGGGTTTCTCCTTTATTATTTGCAATGTAAGAACATGGATAGGACCTGGCCTTCCTCATAAACTCACCATCTCTTCACTCCTTATATATAATGTTTTTTTAATGGTGATGAGTTATTGATCCTTTGTTCTCAAGCTTTAGCTTTTGCTTCTTTTGATAGATGAAATTTGCACAAAAATATAGGTTAACATGTTTTGCTCTATTTCCCTCATTCTTATGATAAGTAATCACACTTTAATATCATTGTATCCCTTCCTTTTTTCACCCTTAATCACATTTTTTGTGATTTGAAATAATTCAAATTGTTTCATGTCTCATTCATCTTGATTTCCTTTCCTTTTACTCTATATTGGATAAAATAAGGTCAAAGTCAAGATATCACTTTTGTTTCACCTAAATTCATGAGACTCTTAGATACCATACTCTCTAAGTTCTCTCTCTTAAAAACCAAGTCCCAAGTATTCAAGTGAAATTTATATTTAGCATCCATATTTGGTTTTCCAAATCCATATGGAGGAGGAATAGAAAAATCCATCAAGAAAGTTAAAATCCAATTCATTTGAAACAAAATCACACCTATAAATTTCAAAATTTAAAATCACACCAAAAAATGTGATTACAAGCACATCTCCTATCTCCAATCAAAGTTCAAACTTCATAGTTGGCCTCACAATAGAGCCAAGGTCCATTGGCATATGGTAGGTCAGTAGATTGGAATAGGAAAATTAAACAAACTCTATGGTACTAACTAATTTCTCATGTAAGTACCCAATCTTCATAGTAAACCAATGGCTCTATAAGGGGTCCTGAGGAATGGAGAACACATTGTGGGAAGGTAAGTCTATTTTAATTTTTATGCATATAGTCTTCATGGTATGATCTAAATACTTCATTTTTTTACCTAAGACTTGTGTGGCTAAGATAAGTTCTTTAGATCCTTTAAGGTCAAAATTCCTCATTTTTTGACAAACCTAATTTGAGTGTCTTGACTTCAATAAAGATTTCCTCTACCTTGGTTTTTTCTTCATTACCCCTTAAACCCATTTCATTTCCCCCATTGACAAGCATGTGTGATTCTAAATATATTTTCCCTTCTTCTATACTTCCTTCTTCTTCACCTATTAAAAACATGCTATCACTATTTTATTTCAATTTTATTCATCTTTAGAACAAAATAATATGCTTGAGCAACTTGGATTTATTTATTTACACCATGGCTTTAAATTTATAGTCTTGCCTTGATTTCTTTTACTAATTGCCATTATTTTACCACCCTTTTTGTCGACACCTAAGTCAATTTCTACTTTCATGTACTTTTCGCATTGTTGTGTGAGGTAAGACTTGTTACTTCTCACTCATCAATGTTGTTTTCCATTTTTATGGAATTTTTTTTCCATTGATGATTGAGTAAAGATTGTTACTGCTCACTCATCAATGTTGTTTTACCTTTTTTTATTTCCCATCATTGTTTAAGTAAAGATTGTTACTAATTTCATATTGATGTTTTATTACCATATTTTTTAGAATGTATCCTTGGTTTGACTTGGTGAATTTCCCTTTCTTACATAAGGTTTACTTGTTTGAGTTTTTCGATCTTTAGTAGCCTTGGATTTTTGGTTACCTAATTCACTCTAAATTTTGATTCAGTCATTTGGTCTAACATAGCACTTGTCACCCCATCTTGCCAAATTTACAAGTACATCCCATCACATATCACCAATTATCTTGAATTTCTTGTGTTTTTTAATTTTTACTCCTTAGTTTTGTATCCATGGGTTTGTCAAAATTAGTCTTTGTGCCCTCCAAGATCAAAACTATAAACACAATAGGCAAACATCCAATGATAAAGTTAAGTTAAGGTATGCATACATTTTAATTTTTAATTATTTCCATTTCATTAATTTAATTTTAGTAATTTTGGATTTAAAATACTATAACTTATTTTTAGCTTCAACATCATGTGGTATTATGTTCTTTCTCGAAGCACCATCCCCTATTGCACCTAAGTGACATATGATGAGCTTTGAGTGGGGCATATGTATACATATAATAATTTCAATATTTATCAATTACTTATGTTTTTTAATCTTGTATGAACCCATCAAGTCTCAATCTCTCTGAGTATACACCTTAAGGGATGCATCAGTAAAAGGGTAGGTAGACCATTGGTGCTTCACAAGATTATTATCTCTTATTGCCACTTATTACTAATCCAACCAACTCCTAAGAACATTCCCCTAAGCTTGTCTTCCTAGTTTTCACACTCCTCTATTCATTTACCATATTCATTAGCCCTTTCCCTAACCTAAAACCCCTTTTTGTAGTTTACATGACTATGTCAGCCACATTGACTTTGTATTATTATTTACAAAGATTAATAAGAACTAAGTCAGCCATAGCTGACATAGTTCTTTATCTAGTATGTTTCTTGTCAATTATAATACTAGGTCAATTGGGTTGACCTTGTCAGCCAAAACTTTCAAAAGGGTTTAGGGTTAGATTATCCTATATAAACACATCTTTTTTTCCATTCTTAGAGAATTAGGTAAGAGTTATTATTCATTTGTGCTTCATTACAATCTTCTCTTACACTATTATGCTTGAGGAGTCTTATCTTATTGTTTCTACTTGGAGAAGAATCTTGTCTTGTGGAGAAGTCTTGAATGTTTTTGCCTTTCTTAATGATCCTTACAAACCACAACAACCTCTTGTGAAGCACCTTTGGCCAAGGGAGAGATTGAATCTCAATGAGTTTGTCTTCTAGGTAAGTATCTCTAAATTTTCTCTTCTCTTTGGTAGATAAAAGTAGCATAAATAATGGCTTTTGAATAATATTGCTCTCTCCATGCATTAGTGTTTTACCTATACAAAGATTAATTAGGAATCTCTTATGCATGTTTACTTTTATGTTTACTTACCTTCACTTTGTGCCACAAGCTTCCATAAGCACTAGATTAGATTTTACTTTACTTATTATTAGTGTAGTGAATATAAAAACATAAGACCTAGTTAGGGTTATTTCATAGTTTTGCTTGACTGGAGGCTTTTTAACCCTTCCTAGTGATATTATTATGGTAATATATCCCTTAATTAGGTCTATCATATCCATATTGGTCCTGAACTCTATTATATAATATATCTACAATCAGAAGTGTAAGTAGGATCTATCTTTTTCGAGCTAGGATTGATTTGTAGAATTTGTTGTATTTTTCATTGCATAGACTAGGTGTGTGCCCACCACACTCTCTATATTTATTGTCCTATTTTGTTAGGTCATGATTAAATACCTAGATAGGTCCCATTATTGTCATCTAATCTAATTAAGACTTGTTGTAAAAAAATCAAATCTAAGCCAAAAAGATGAAATGACTAATTCAAATGGCTAGATTCCTACAGTTTAATACAAAGAGAAATCCTAAGAATTTCTTAAATACTATGAGGTACATGGAAACTAAAGACCATGTTTAGCTTTGTATTATTTATATGAGTATTAGGAAAATCTCCTCATGCTATGATGTCTATAAATGATATATAAGGACTATAAATAGAACATCGCATAGACCTTCATGAAAGTAGCTAAGTATTTTTTAAACTATTGGTATATATTTTCTAATAAAATCCAAACAAATTAAAAAATAAAGGTGAAAATCAATGTTTTGAAAGCCAAGTTTCTCTTTTTGAAAAAAAATAAACAAAGAACCAACCAAAAAGTAAAGTGATTATAATTAATATCAAATATAGGTTAATTTCATTTGCTTAAGATAGAAAATGAAACACACAAAATAAGATCCAATAGGTCAATCAAGTTATAAAAATAAGATAAAATGAAGTGGACTTTATAAACTCAATCTATTGTAAAAATAATCCAAAAAAACAAAGTCAAGTAGGTCGACATAGTTTTATTGTTAGAAAATAGACATAAAACTAGATCAATCTAGATAATATAGTTGATTGTGTAGGTACAATTTTACAGAACCAAAAAAATGATAAAATTAGTACATAACTAAAAGGTGGGAAAATAAAATTTGCTTAAAAATTAACAAATTAGAAATGTTAAACTATTTAGAGTGAACCTAGTAGATAGAATAAGATCAATCAAGTTGATATTGTAGCTTTTCCTAGGGATGTTAAATTACTAATTAACTGGGTTATCCAAGTGTGTTTGTGATCTTGTAAAGTTATAAAAAAATATTATTTAATAGAATCAAGTTAATTGATCTAGTTTAAATAAAATTGATAAAAACAAGAAAATAAAGCTAGAGCAAACATATTGATCTAATTAGCTAAAAATGAAATACAAACATGAATAGAATCTAGCTAGGCAAAAAAGATAGAAAATTGATTAGATTGATCAGTTTGATCCATTCTATTGAGACTTAAAACCCTATGTATAGAAATTAGAATTGGGTCAATAGGCTCGATAAGGTTGAAAAACCTATGCACAAAAACCAAAACTAGGTCAATAGACTGGATTAAGTTTAAAAACCTATGCATGAAAAGTATAAATAGGTTGATAGGCTTGACAAAGTTGAAAAACTTACACACAAAAATTATAACTAGGTCAACAAGTTTGATGAAGTTAAAAAACTACACACAAAAAACAAAACTAGGTTCATGGGTTTCACAAAGTTTTAAAAACCTATGCACAAAATGAAATTAGATCAGCATGCTCAATCTAGTTGATTGTAAATGAAAATAAACAATTATAAGGGTTAAACTCACATTAGGTTCACTATAATGTATGAAAGTGAATTAAGGTAGATCTAAAACTTATCCTACTCAGAAAATATCTAAGCTCAGAGAAGGTAATCAACTAACAATCTGCTATCACTACTTTATTATATCAGAGACATGACCACTTCTGGATCTATTAAACCTAACTAAATAATATCTTACTAGATAATATCAAAGGAGAGGTTTCTAACACTTCTAATCAAATTATATTATGCTTTCAACTTTATCAAGATTGTTGACTTAGTTATAATTTTTGTGCATAGGTTTTTCAACTTCATCAAGCCTATAAACCTAGTTCAACTTTATGTGTGTAGGTTTTTCAACTTCATCAAGCTTATCGATCTAGTTCTACTTTTTATTCATAAGGTTTTCAATCTCAGTGAACTAGATTGAACTGATCAATCTAGATCAAACTGATCAATCTAGTCATTTTTTCTACCTTATCTACATAATTGAATTGATTAGATCAATTTCTATATTTCATTTTCAGTTAATTAAATAAATATGATCAATCTAGATTTATTTTCTTATTTTTTATCAATTTTATCTAAATCAGATCAACTAACTTGATTTTGTTCAATAATATTATTTTCTACCTTTATAGGATCACAAGCTCACCTAGATGACCCACTTAAATAATAATTCAACATCCTTAGGAAAAGCTAATACACCAACTTGGTTGATCTTTTTATATCTATTAGGTTCATTCTAAATAGTTTAGCATTTAAAATTTGTCAAATTTTAAGTAATTTTTATTTTCTTGACTTTTAGTTTTGTTTTTTTTATCAATTTTTTAGTTTTGTAAAACTATACTTACATATTCAACTAGATTGACTAACTTGATTTAGTTATGTGCCTATTTTCTACCAATAAAACTAAGTTAACATACTTGACTTTGTTTATTTTGGCTTATTTTTATAATATACTAAGTTAATCAACTTGACTTCAATTTGTCTTGTTTGTCCAACTTGATCAACCTCCTAGATCTTATTCTATGTGTTTCACTTTCAAACTTAATCAAAGAAATTTAACCTATATTTGATATTAATTACAATCACTTTAATTTTCTATTGGTTACTTATTTATTTTCATTTATCAATTGTAACTTGGATTTCAAAATACTAATTTTCACCTTTATTTTTTAATTTTTTTGCCTTTCTAAAGAAATTGTGTACTAGTAGTTTTAAAACTACTTAGTTATTATCATAAAAGGTTAAATAATATTCTATTTATAGTCCTTGTCTATCATTTATATACATCATGGCATGAGGGGGTTTTCCCAATACACATAGCCATAGTACAAACCTAAACACAGTCTTTAGTTTCCATATACCTCATGGTATTTCAAAAACACCTAGGATTTCCATTTATATTGAACCTTAGGAATCCATTCATTTTTTTAATTGTGTGATGGACCAATTATTGGTTAGCATCAAGATGTTACTTTCATATTACCATTGAAACTAGGTTTTATGGGCTATGGGAATGGCACTCGTCCATAGTTAGCACTCTGAAACATTGGTTGATATTATCCAATGAAAAATAAAATATCATTGCAAGACTACATTATCCATCACAACCTTTAGTACAACTTCCTTATCTTCTTTTTAAACAATTAATTATCATAAAAATTATATTCTTACTACTTGTTGTTTGTTATTATATATTATATTATAGAATATATTAGTCAATGTTGATATAAGTTTTATAATGTATGATTCAACTAGATAAACCAACTCACTCTAGTTGCTTGTGTTCTTAAATTCATTTATGAATTTAGAACTAAATCATCTAGATTTAGACCATTTAATGTTTTCCAAATTACAGAACCAAATTAACTAGCTTGACCTAGTGAATTTACTTTTTTTTTATTTTCCTAATTTCCTAACTAGATTGATCAGCTCGACTTAGTTTATTTTTAGATTTTTTTATCATCTTTTTTTTCTAGCTAATTCAACCAGCTTGACCTAGTGAGCTTATATAATATTCTATTTTCTTATTTTATCAACTAGATCGACTAGTTCGAACTAGTCTATTTTCATATTTTTATATTGCCTTATTTTCCTAACTAGTTTTGACCAGTTAAACCTAGTCAGCTTATAAAATATTATATTTTCTTTCTTTCTAAACTAGATCCACTAGCTTAACCTAGTCTAATTCTAGATTTTTTTGTTATCTAACCCACCCAACTAACTCAACTATATTAATTTAGTATCTACTAGTGGACATAGTTTATCTTCAACCTGGTCTTTTTCTTATTCAAACAATAACTATATCAACTAACCCAATTATGTATCTTCTATCTAACTTCATTCATTATTAGACTCTATGATATTTTATTTTTCAAAAACTAACTACATTGACTTAGTCAACTTCATACATTATGGATAGCATAGTTTGTTTTCTAACCCAAATCTTATTTGGCTGATCTAGTTCAATTAGTGGTTGATTTAGTTTTATTCCTAAAGATAATCTCCACATTATTATCTTTATTTTCACCTTATTTAACATCATGAAATCACATATCAAAATCTTCCTTGATAACCTTAACCCATTTAGAAGATACATGGGTTCTTTCTTCTTACCCACCCTAGCCACCCAAGAGGATATTCTTTCATGGTGCACTTATTCCCATCCTTATAAATATATTTACTACAACATGGTTCAAATTACCTAAAGTGATGATTTAGATGGATCTAACCCATTTCACACTTCTCAAGGTAATAACCTATCTAAACTTTCATTATACCATTCAAGCAATAGATAATAGCATAATAAATACTCCCATAGGAAACATCCTTATCCCTAACGTTGGGAATGTTCCTTTTTCCAACACTAACAATCAAACCCTTCCACCACTTATTAACACTAGAAACTAGAATACACCAATTGATACCACTCAAATTCTTGCTTAAATGGTTCAATAAATTAATGTTATTTAAATAGCCAACTCCCAAATGATACAAATGTAACATCACATATTAAAAATTACCAATCAACGTCTTCTTATCATGCCTTAAAATAACCAATATTTTATTCCTCCTCTTAGAGATGATAATGGAAATATCATTCCTTGACCTTTTATACATAATAAGATGCTTCAAAACATTTAAAATAAACCTTTATATCCTTTCATAGTATCCATTGATATTTTAAATATATCTTCAACCATTAAAAATGATTGAATTAAAGACCCTTCCTCTTTTCTTAAATCATTCATCAATCTCTATAAGGAATGGGTCCAAACAAGTACTTTTACCACTATTAAACATTTAGTCAAAACATTCACATGAGATGTTTTAGAATGTTATAACCAATTACCTCAAAATTATATCTCATAATTAGAAGAATTGGTAAATTATTTAGTTAAATAATTTCAATAAAATGATCTTTCAAAAAATTATCTTAATCATTTTATAAATGCTAGGTAATCACCTTCAAAATCAGCACATGCTTTCATCAAATAGTGGAAATAATTATCTCATAAAGTAGATCATAGGAGACTAATGATAATCTCTTTAAATTATTTATCATTACTTTAACACCTTCCCTTCAATATAAGGCTCAAACTTTTTCTCTTTAAACTTCAAATAAAACATTTGATCAAACTAAAAGACAAGATTTCCTTATGAAAAAATTTGAGCCAACCCATATCTCAACCAAGGAATCTTTCTAAATTTAAACTAATGCAATTACAAGTGTTAATCCTCAGACAAAAGTAAGATTATTAAAAATAGATAATCAAATTACTTATCACCCACAATTAATGGTACCATAAATGAAGGAGTTATTATCTCCATCTAAACCCTTCATTTACAATAACAGTGCCCCCTATCATGGTATGATCCTAATAAATTATATTGGTTCCATGTTGATATTGATCACTCTCATAAAACATGTCACATACTTATTATATTTGTATTTTCCTTCATGTTAGGTGATGCATTTGGCCATGATTCTATGATTAAATTGTGTCATCATGATTATCACTTCTCAAAAGAAATAGGTTATTAAACTTATACCTTCAAAACCTCTTATACTTATAACACCCAACATTCAAATGACAATATTTATGCAATTGATGTTGATTATGACCAATATTACACCAACTCTTGGTATGTGAATGCATCAAAAGTTAACTATAGACATAAACCTACTCACAAGGATCTTGTCACCAAACCTAATAAATCCTCTACTAGTGAACAATTGCTTAAAGATACTCAAACTACTATACCGACATCCAAACCAAATGATGAACCACTTCCACAACCAAAACCCCAAACTAGTTCTCTTATACCTTTGAAAAACTTCAAACCTCGTAAACCTCATGCTAGTTCTTCATCCTCCAAATCTCATTGGAATTTTTTGGAAGAACTTAATTTGATGAGATTATCTTTGCCAATTAGATGTAAAAGGGTTAGTAAAATGGGTTGTTTGTGCCTAGCCCCACCCAAGTTTGAATCTCATAGGGTGCTTATAGGCCATAGGTGGCCATTTAATTTACTTAGTTATTTTAGTGGTTGGTAATAGCTATTTATATTGGTTTAATAGTTCTCAAGGACTAAGCCCCTAGATTGTGCCCTAGAATCAATTTGTAGCTCCATTCAAAAGAGAATATCAATAAAAAAATGATGAGAGTATCTTTCAATTAGATGATCTCTCTCTTTATAAAAATTGGGATCAATATTGCACTCATTCAAAAAATTATATTAGATGAAGGATTAGGAATTAATGTCACCTCTCTTTAGTTAATTCAAAAAATCAGATACACTAAATAAAATCTCAAACAAACACACCTTGCATGTATAAGATTTGATAAAACCAATCAAAAACCAATTGGTTTTATTGGCTCCCACTTACCATCAGACCCAACACAATCCACACTTTGTTTATGGTTTTTAATCTGCCCTTATCTTACAACATGCTCCTTGGTCACCCATGGACACATTGTATGTTTGCCATTGGTTCTTTAGGTATTCAATGTATCAAATTCATACATAATGACAAACATTAAATTGATTCAAATCCATAGATTATTCAACTACCAAATCCTAAATCTCAATATTACATTTTAACTATTTTCCACATTAACAGTCCACCTCTCCTTGAATTTGTTAACATGCATTATTATTTACATGTCACTCTTATTGATTTAGATGATGATGAACCAAATTAATAAAAAATACTTGTAATACCACTCGATTACTTCCTTATATAGCAGAATGGTGCAATCATTCTTTACTCACACATAATCATACTATTATTATAATTGATTATATTATTAATACTCCCTTCTTATTTACATATAGGATGATTTCACTTGCAATAAATATGGAGTATCAAAAAAAGTCAATATCCTTTAAGTATGTCTCCTCACAAATTTAGCAACATAGATTTTTCCACCATTGATTCTCCTATGAAAACTAATGCATGCACTATTTCTCACACCAATGATGATAATTATATCATGGCCCAAGCCCAATCATAAGATTTGGATATATAACATTATCAAAATACATTATAAAAATATATATATAATCAATCATGATGTTCATTTTATTCATATCTTATTCGATATTTAATTAGAACCCAAAGATTATATACCCTCTATTGATCCACCATTATTAAACACCCTATGGGTAATTGAATAAATTTCAATCATAGCATCTTTTGAACCTTTGATGCAACTTAGTTTAATACAACCCACATTACCAACAATAAATATTATTTCCCCTACTTATAATCTATTGATCAATCTAAACTATTAACATATGAATCTATCCAACCAAACTCGATGGAGGGAAACCTACCTGAATCATTACCTAAAAATCCATCTATTAAAAAAAATAATACAATTACTAAAAAACTTATTAATTTACCTCAACCTAATCTCACCAACACATAATCCTTATCTACTACTCCACCCGAAATTACCTTAGATGCTAAAGCAACTAACATCAAACAAATAGATTATAAATATGATAGAAAAGGTAAAAAAATTCACTTACCTAAAATTATATGTTGAATATTATGGACCTTTACCAATGCTTCCTAATGATGAATCTATCCTAGAACTACTCCACACTTGAGAACCTCAAATTCCATGCCAACATCATAAGCTTGGAAACTTTTAGTAAAAGATTACTTGTTTAAATAATTTCATTTCTAGTGTGCACCCTAAAAAAAATCCTATCTCTCCCCTCCCTCCCACTCCATATCATTTCCAAGATAGAAATGTTATGTGTATACAAGAAACTATAAAAATAAAATACAATACACCTACATGTCTTGGGCCTATTACTATCACTAAATAAATCACTCCTGAAGAGCATGATAATTTTAACCTCTTCTTTGAAAAATATCATGAAACTTTCACTTGATCATATGAAGAAATTCTTGGAATCAATCTTATCATTATTGTACATAATATCATCACTTATCAAGATGAAAAACCCGTATGACAAAATTAATGAAAATTTCACCCCTGCCTCAAGATTTTAACCTTATGTCATAAATAAATCATCAAAATTTTGGATGCTAAATTCACTAAACTTGTAGATTACTCATAATGGGTCTCAAGCATTGTCCCTCTTCATAAAAAAATAACCTTATTTATATATGCATCAATTTTTGCAACCTAAATTTAGCATGTTCAAAAGATGATTTTCCCTTACCATCAATAAATGCCACAGTCAATTCCACTACCATTTATGAAATGTTATCATTCATGGATGGTTTCTTAGGATATAACCAAATTCACATATCTCCTGAGGATCAACATAAAACAACATTTACCATAGAATTGGGTACCTATTGTTATGTTAATATGCCTTTCAATCTCAAAAAAGTTAGAGCCACCTATCAATGTGCTTTGACCCATATCTTTCATGATCTTATTCACAAAATCATTGAAACCTATGTAGATGATATTATTGCCTAATTTAAACATCATAATACTCATATTCATGATTTACTCATCATATTCGATTGATTTGTCAAGTACAAAGTTAGAATTAACCCCTTCAAATTTGTGTTTGGTGTTACTTCTAGTAAATTATTAGGTGTTCTAGTCTCCCATTAGGGCATTGGTTTTGATCCACATAAAATCAAAGCTATTTTTAACATGTTGATACCTCAATCCATTCAATACATATAAAAATATCTTGGAAAACTTGGGGCAATTCATCATTTTTACTAGAAATGGCTTACTATATCTACTCCATTAATTCTCTTCTAAAAAAGGGTAATGTATTAAAAAGGATAGATTCATGTTAAAAATCATTGGATAATATGAAATAATCCTTAATACATTCTCCTACTCTTTTCCCACCTTTAAATAATCATCTGTTAACCTTATATACATCATCCACCCCATATCAGTTGAGGTAATGCTTGCCCAAAAAGATGATACTGGTAAAGAATATGTTATCTATTATATTAGTCATGGTTTAATCGATTACCAAAAAAATATACAAAATTAGATCATGATTGTTTAGCTATATATTTCACAGCTAAAAATATTTTCCATTATATGCTCTATCAAACTACTTATGTCATTATTTATTCTTATCTAGTTCATCATTTCTTATCCAAATATTTCCTACATAGAGATAGAATAGATAAATGGATGGTCCTATTGATGGAATTTGACCTCCAAATTACTACACACAAAAATGTCAAAGTTTAGGTCATCATAGATCAACTTGTGGTTACCTCCCTACCACCTACTAATCACCTTCAAGATACTCTTCTTGATGAAGATATCCTTTATATCGAATGTCTTAACCAAGCAATCTCACTCAAATATTATTTCCATAATTTCATTGCTGATCTAGAAGAAAATAACCATGAAGAACCTGATATTCCTCCTTCTACCACTAAATCTAAATTAATCATTGAATAATTAATATAAGTTATAATTGACTTGCATGAATAAACTTGGACACTCCACTTTGATGGTGAAAAATGCCTTCAAGGAGCTAAGGTAGGTTGTATCTTAATAAATCCACATGGTAAAATCATACCTCTAACATTTTGATTAACCTTTAACATCACTAATAATATGGATGAATATGAAGCTCTAATATTAGGCATGCAATCCATAATTAATTTATACATCCCATATTTACACACTTCAGGTGATTCACAACTAATATGTCATTAATTTAATGGAGATTATCAATGTAAAAGTGAAAACCTTTTTCACATATCATCAAATTGACACTACACTTGCCAAAAAATTCACCTCTTTCACCATCGAAACAATCCCATAGGAATAAAATGCTATATCCTATTCTCTCTCTTCATCTACATATGTGTTTTATCCTCATCAAGTTCTTCATAATTCTCAATTCCTTATTGAAGTGAGGAAATCAGCTTCTCTAAAAAATAAACTACTTCTCTAATTTTTCACATAAAAGGTATCATTATTCAATAGAACACATGGTATAAAAACATCATCCAATTCAATGACCATCATTATTACCCTCTAGAAGTATATTCTTGTGAAAAGACTTGTATTCACAATAAGCATACAAATATGTACTTTGATACAACACCCTGTATTATCATAACCCAGAAGGCACCTAAATACATTACGTAATGTTATAATAAGTTATTTCTCTCCTTAAAAAAATACATCAAGGCATATGCAATGGTCACTATAGTGGCCATGACATAGCTTGCAAATGCCTATGCATGGGTTACTTTTGGCCTAATCATAAAAAATATGCCATTAATTTTACTAAAAAGTGTAATACTTGTCAAATTCATGATGCTCTCATCCACTCTCCTCTGGTTGAAATCCAAACCTTGGAGTCTCTTTGGTCATTCTTTATGT
The DNA here is from genome assembly GCA_037957365.1 of Torreya grandis. Classification (NCBI taxonomy): domain Eukaryota; kingdom Viridiplantae; phylum Streptophyta; class Pinopsida; order Cupressales; family Taxaceae; genus Torreya; species Torreya grandis. The sequence goes on from JARHVA010005240.1 coordinate 30,117, forward strand.
GGGGATTAGATTTCATTAGAAAACTACCTAGATCACAAGATGGTCATGTATTTATTATCACTTCCATTAAATAATTTACCATGTGGGTGGAAGCCATGCCTCTTGTTAACATTACAAATATTCTCAATAAAATCATTTCTCATTTTAGAGTTCCTCATACCATCATTTATAACAATGGTGACAATTTAAAAAACAAAGATATGAAACAACTATGTACCAAATATAAAGTAGACATAAATTTTCAATACCGTATCATCATCAATATAATGGCCAAGTATAATCCACCAATAAAATTCTTAATAAAATATTGCAATACTATTAGAGAATTTTATATTAATTGGCACCTACAACTTTATCCTACAATTTAGGCTTATTGCACTAGCATATGTAATGTTACTAGAGCAACACCATTTTCATTAATATATGGGTCTAAATTAGTTTTACCTCTAGAAGTTGAGCTACCATCCTTACACATTTTTCTTCATGGTATTATTATCGATGATGAATTATCTAAAGCCTGTATACATGATTTATATTTTCTTAATGAGTGACATATGGCTTCCTTACAACATAATCTCCAATACAAAGCTTGCATTGCTAAACAACATAACAAAAAAGTTAAAATACACAGTTTCATTATTGGTGACCTAGTCTTCAAACTAGATTATACACATAATAAAGAATGCAAGTATGCCCAAAAATGGTAGGGTCTTTAACTATATAAATACATCCTTGGTCCTAGTGTTTATAGACTTCAAATTAATTAAGGACATGCTTTCAAATAACCCACTAATGCTCAATTTTTAAATAGATATTTTGCTTAAATGTTTATTATTTCTCACATACTTCCATATATTGTAAATACTAACACTTATAATTTTCTTATAAATATCTCGAATGTACAACATTAAATTCTTATCATTGATCCTTTAGTATATCTTTATTATTTCTTTATGTAGACACCTAAAAGTGGCCACCAATGTATTCATACCTAATTTTAGATCAATTCTTACCAACCATTGAACATCTTGCCTAAGAATTTCTAAACATCTTGAATTTGGCTTCATCATATGTAATTAAATCAATTTGGCCCAAAAATCAATTAAATAGAGAAAATGCCCAAATCAATTAAATCAAAACTTGAAAAATATTAAAAATCCTAAAATGGATTAATTAACAATCAAATCCTAATTAAATTCATCATTTATCAGTTAAATGAATTATCAAAAAGGAAAATTCAAAATCAAAGATCTCCTAGGTTTTCATCATTAGCTTTTGTCAGTTGTCAAATATCCAAAATATTCCACCCATGCCTATTACATGCTAATCATGAGGTTTAGACACCTTTTAACTCTAATGGGGTTAATTAAGAAAACCTAGGTTAGGATTTTTCTCATTCCAAGTTGATTTCAAAACATGTAAATACAATCATTTACCTCTCCATTTAGAGAGCTTGGATAAGAGTAATGTTATAATGTAAGATTTAGGGCATGAAGCAAATGCATAATGTTATAATGCCAAAATTGAGCCAAACCAAGCCATTTCAATCCATATCAAATCCAAATCCAAGCCAACCATGGTGCTAAGAAGAGATGGAGATAGCCAAGCCCCATTGGTGAAGACTTATTGAGCATAATCTAAGCAAGCCAAACAAAGAAACCTCTTGGAGCATTCAAGGAATTGGTAAAGAATTATGTGAGTTCTTTCCACTTTTAGTTATGTTTTATTCATTTGTGTTTCTTCACCATGCTCCTCCCTTTTATCTAGGAAAGATAATTTTATGCATGTTAGTATGTTGGTTTTCATTTTGATTTCATTTTCATTATGAAGCTAATATATGATATAACCACCTTTATTGGATTCCTTGATCACAAATGGCATATTCGGTGGGACCATGAGCACCCCACATAGTAAGGAGATCAATATGTAAGTCAAAAACAAAGAAATTGATTCTTAAATATCTTTAAAATTTCATTTCTAACCTTATTTTGGTTGTATTTTACTTTCTTTATATTTCTCATACCTACACATAGATCAGTGATGGTCAGGTTCAACTGGAATCAATTTGGCCTAAATCAGTCAAGGTACTACTCAACCACCCCCAATTCTATGTTAATCATCAATGGTTGGATTGCAGGTGGAAACATTCATAAATATTTCATTTTGATTCTTTCTATCATTCAGATTAATGATTTCTATGTTTCAAAGGCATTTAAATCCATTGACTAAACTTTTCCTTGTAAGTTTTTTTGATCTTTATGTTAATCGTTACCTAAATTAACATGTTTATCTTTTATAATTTTTATTTTAGGTCCATAGGTGATCTATGATGATCTTTATTGACTGGTGCCCATTCTTATGACTAACACCAATTCTCTCATAGATTGACTAGTGATGGTTACCTTGAACTGGCATTGATCATTGCTAACTAGCCACGGTCACTATGTGTCAAAAAAGTAAAACCTAAGAGCTAAATTTCAAACATCATTTACCCATCCAAGAAAGTGATTCAAATAAGGATGTCATTAGCTAATAATTTTAGGTTATGGATGTGATTTGGAACACCAATTTGCTTGTTTAGACCAATCAAACATTTCAATTTGGGTCCTAAAATGAACATGTTAAATATTACACATTTGATCTTTGGTGTTTAAAATGAGTTATGATTGTTAATGTTTGAAAACACTTCATTGTTGGTGCTTAAAAAAATGGCTAAGTCTTGAACACTTAATTTTGGTGTTTCAAAATGAACTTAGGCTAAATCTTGCACATTTGGACTTTTGGGCTTAAAACAAACATAGATGTTTTTTCTTAATTTATGTTGTTCAATTCTTTCAAGATTTCACACTTAAGCCAAGGGGTCAGGTAAAGAGCATCATCACATTAAATTGGGTGCCTAAAATCAAACTTCACTCATAATTATTTATAAATTATTTGTTGATTATTTATTTTCACAAAAAAATAGTGCATGTATGTTCTCCCCCATCCCCTATAAGGAACTCGTGGGATCAAAAGTTCCTTTTCATTGCATTTAATGCCTATTCCAAGGCATAAAAATAAATTTTCCTAGGCTCTCCCTAAACCCACATGGTATTGGGTGATCTAAAATCAACCCTAAAGTCTTTTTACTTGGTCTTTATTTTCATGCATTTTGGCTTGTGAAGGATATGTCATTACTTCTCATGATTTCTCTAGGGAAGTATTAACTTGGGGATTCATCTCCCAGTAGTGTTTCAACCACACTCCATGATGTGGTATACAAATATTGGAATGCATACTTCTAGATCTAAGGGGTTGAATGGCTAACCTCTCCTTTAGTAACTAAGGCCTGAGTCAGGTTTGGTCAACCAAGGGATACCACTGAGAAGTTCAATGATGGTATCATCATGAAAATTAATAGACCCTTACATGATAATTTGATTGGTATGAACTCAATTGAAATTATGATTCTCTTGTGTTAGCCACACTTGGGATCAATCTAGATGGTCATACTTGTAAGTTTTAGTCAACCTCACTTTGTCACACCTTGATAGGATCTAAGATGATATACTTAATTATATTTATATCATTTATTATTTAATTTCTTAGTGTGTTAGATCTAAAATTTTGTTATTTAAAAATACATCATGAATGATTATTGTGTCCAACATTACTTCATTATTTGAAGAGGTGTTATACCGTCCATTTGACACTTTGATTTAACTTAGAAGACTTTTGTGTCAAAAACATTGAGTATGTTACTATATTGAGATAGGTAACGTTATTCTTCCCAAAACATTTCATGTCTTGTGCCTTAGAAGTCTTTTGAAACAAACCATCATTACATCTTTTGGGAGTGGTAACATCATTGTACTACCCAAATTATTTCATAGACTTATCTCATCTTGTGTTAAGTTTCATCATTTAAAACCATTCATGTGCCTTGTTGGATCTTTGTTTAGCATAATCATGATGTTCAAATTTTCCTAACTTGTTGGTCATTAAATCTCAAGTATTTTCTAAGTTGAGCTTTCAATTAAATTTTATAATTTTTGATCCAAACATTGATTTATTTATGTTTAGGCCTCGACACACAAGGGTTCATACACATATCTTTCTCTTTTGGGTTACATAATTTAGGTTGATCTATTACTCAAGTTAGGAAACTTTATTTTTTGCGTCTTTGTTTCATAGAATCAATCTATCATTAAAGTGCCTTTTGATTTGTGTTTTATACCAATTTTATCATGTTTATGTCTAAAATAAAGTGCCTATTATTTACCAAAAATGTTCTAAGTTTGTTAGATTAAAATATCATCATCATCCTTTATTTAAAGTCTAGCTTTTGACACTACATTTGGCCAAAAGTCCTATCACAACCTATTTTGAGCCTAGTTTTTGACTCCACATTTGGATAAAAGACGTAGCAATATTTGCCTTTCCTAGTTTAGACCTATTTAGAACATCTTTGAACATAGACTTTGGCATCTTGTCTTTAGTTCATTTTACTTGACTTTGTTTGTGTGAGACATTTAACATTGGGCATTTGACGTTATACTATTTTTACCAAATCTTAGCATTCACCTTTTAGAGATATAACTCCACATCTAGACCAAGTTAGACTTATTTTAACCTTTTGTATTTTTAGACATAGCTTTTTATATTTTTTATAACTATAAGAACTTTTATTATGAAGCTTTCTTCATTGATGCAGATATGTCTAGCTACACTTATAGTGGAGTTATGTACAATCCAAGTTATGATGGAATGGCTGCATAAATGACTTTCATTTTCTTGGATTTATTGAAGACACTTAAAAAGATAATATGGTTTGTGAGAAGGATTATTATCTTCCCTAAAATACTCAATATGGGGAACATAGTCAAGATTCACAAAATCCAATTGGAGACACCTAATGGAACAAAAACAATGTTATTTGGGAGGAGGATCCATGCCTTCCTTATAATAATTAATCTAAATGGGAATAAATCTAGGAATAGTGTTTAGTGGTACCTTATATTGGCTGATTGATGTATGATTTTCATCCCACCTATGTCATTAACCCTCCTTCAAATTGTGCAAGCTACCAAGCTCCATAATGTCCAAGGAATACCATTACCATTCTAGGACCTCATCCTTTAGCTTGTACAAGAAACCAAGCTCCATAATACCCCAAGATTATCCTTCCAAGACCTTATCCTTTGGCTTGTGTGAGCAACCAAGCTCTATAAGGCCATACCATTTCCATTTCAGGACCTCATCCTTTAGATTGTGTAAGAAACCATTCTTTATAACGTCCCAAGTTTATCCTTTTATGACCTCACCCTTCAACTTATGTAACTTAGATCCGTAATGCACATCCATATCATTCCAAGACTTCAAACTTTATCTCTCAATAGCAAACAAGCTTCAAAATGCCATATATAATTAAACGACTCCATCCTTTAGCTTGTGTAAACAATCAATTTCCACAATACCCTACCATTTCTATACCAGGACCTCATCATTTGGCTTGTGCAAGTAACTAAGCTCTACAATGCCTTCTCATTATCTAACCACCAGTCATTTTTGAACTATTGCCAACCATTCCTCACTTTATAAAACCCCTATCAATTGTCCAACCTTAACCAATCCAATAAATACTTCAACTAATCCAATCATTACCTCTTTAACTAATCTAATCATTTGAAGACCAAGATATGTTCAAAACTGGTATTTATAATTGATCATAAACCAAGACCAAGACAACCAACTAATTTGAGATGTTTTTGTTGAACCAACCATTTGTGATAAGTCAACCTATGATGAATCACCTACTAATCCTATACTTGTTGTCAAGGAGTCTCACTCTGATAAGCTAGTCTTTGTTGATCCACTTCTTAATAATTATAATCACCTTTGGGAAAATCATTACCTCAACCCTATGCTTATTTATAAATAACCTCCTTTTGACAAGCCAATCTCTAAAGAATTATATTTTGACCTTTTTCCTACCATTAAGGAGTCTCACTTTGACAAATTAGTCTTTGTGGAGCATTCCATGCCATCATAAGCCATTACTTGTCCCATACTAAACATTCAAGAATACATAATTATAGTAACATCCACACTAGGTGAAGAATCAACATTTGAGTCAAGTTCTATTCTTGAACTGACATTAGATTTAACATTAGAAGAAGAATCAATGCTAGTCTCAGCATTGAACTCAGAGTCCATTGAGTTAGAATCAGAATTAGAATTAGAATACATTTGTGGATGTTATACTATTGGTTATGCATGCCTTGTATATCAATTTGAAAAAAATTGTGATCCCTTTATAGTTTTTTAGGATGACTACTTTAGCATCAACATAATTTCTCCTAGTATATTCTATGAGGATTATGCAGCCTCTCCCCATTCCATTGCTATTTCACATGTCATTACCACCAACAAATATATCCATATTATTGACATATCACACCTTGAAATACATCCATGGTGACACATTAATTGAAGAACAACAAGGAGGCCAAGACCAAATTCATGCAAAAGAAGAATAATCTCTAGTGAAACCTTTTCAAAGGCGCTAGGGGACAATCAAAGTTCAAATTCAGCATCTTCTAGTGAAACCTTTTCAGAGGTGTTAAAAGATAATCAAAGTCAAAATTCAATGTTCCTTAGTGAAACCTTCTTGGATGTGTTATGGGACAATCAAGATAACTTCATTGGTGAAAACCTCTTTGAGGTGCCAACATATGAGCATAAAAGTCCTTCACTACTTGATGGAGACATTATCAAAGATCAAATCAATATAGCTTCCAATCTATAGCCTAATCAGATGGTATCTACTCTCAAGCCCAAACAACAAAAAAATAGGGTGGTCATATCAAGAGAATATTTAGAAGTCTTCAGCACCACCACATCTAAATTTATGTTGAATCTGGAATCAAAAACATTGTGTGTGACTAAAAATATGATCTTTATTTGTTTCCCAACCATTACACATTCCATTATCATCCACCATTCCATTTTCCAATCAAACCTATCAACCAAAATTTATCCTTATTTACCATCTCTACCCATACTTTCCTTTATAAAAGCTATAAGGATATCTTGTCTTGATGTTTGAAGGAAATAGAATCAACGACCAACGAGCATCAAAACATTCTTGGCATCCAAATATTTAGGTAGTTATTAATAAATTAGTTATTTATATGAGGTATGGGATATAAATTTATATGATTGATTGTTCTATTTGGATGAATTGTTGATCAAGATGTGCATCTCTACATCAACAATAATAACATAATCATAAGCCATTTACCATAAGCAGGACAAACACATCAAAAAATAACAACCATCATCAATTAAAAACATGTATCATGCCATTTTCATTTACCATTCCTTTTTCCATTGTCACATACCCAACCAATCACCTTACCACTTGGGGGAAACCCTCTTACCATTTTATCTTCCTATCAGCCTACCATCCTATCACTTTAACAATCACTTTGCCTATCACTTATCTATCCTACAATTTCATTATATCAATCTAACATGTTTTTATCACTTTGCATCTATCTTGTTTGACTTTGGTTCATCCATTGGTTTCACACTTTCAGTATGAAGAATCAGATCAGTTTTAGTAGTTGTTTCAATAATTCTAGACAAAGGTGGTATTTTGGAGTAGTATAATAGAGGTTTTTTTATTTGTATCCTTTGTTTTTTTATTATAATCATGTTTATTTATGTGAGCTTGATTATATTTGCCTACATAGGCAAATCAGTGTCTCACTAGTCTTGCTACTAATTATAACCATCTGTGCAAAAATTAGTATCATTGATATAATTCATTGTATCATAGTTGTATCCACCTATGGTAAAACTAGGGCCAATATTTATTTATTATTCCTTGACATACCAAATAGCCATTCCTATCATTGTGATGTGCCATCATACCAACTATGCCTTTTTTTTTGAATTGGTTGCTACACTAATTAGATTTATTTGATATAAGGTGGAACTATTGTGACCTGAGGCCATTTTGGGACTATGTGGGCCATGTTCAATACTTCTTTAGGTCAGCTCAGTCCCCCTTTTCCATCACTCTCTCATCATTTTACAAGCATCATTTCAAGTTTTCCATGCTCTCACTATTTTTCAAGCTTGGACCTATTTAGTATCTCATTATTCTCAACTGAGTTGAGATACTCCAAAATTCCAAAAACATTTGAAAACTATTTATAAAAATAAAAAAACATTGACCACTTCTTTACCTTAAGGATTCTGGGAACCCTCACTAAGTCACAAGAAATCACTTGTCACTTAGTTTCTCCATCCATTTTGGATTTTTATCCCACATTCTCATTGTATTATGAGTTTATTCTTATTCTTTTATCACATCCATCATGTTTGTTTTTTATCATCATCATTTTCTTATATCCCATATCCTAGGAGAACTATATTTGGCCTCAAGCTTTTATTGGATATTACATCCATGAAACTATTTAGACAACATCCACTTGCGTAGTGCATATGGAGACATCTCAGCCACCCCCTTCCTTTTCTTCTATTCCCCCATCTTTATTTGTTTGTTATGTTGTCACCTATTTTCTAGGGGCAATATTTGCCATCTTGTTTATGTCAGTTGTTTGTACTCACATTGTGATTGATCATTACTTATTCATTTATTTTTTATTTCATTTTTTTATTTGTTTGTTTGTGTGCCTATTTGTTTGATTTGAGTACTATTTCCTTTATTCAAGTCTATTTGTGTTCATTAGCTAATTTATTACACACTTATTCTTAAATCCATCCATATTCATATGTCAACATTGTCATCATGGTTTTTACCATTGGTGCATTATTTTCAATTGAGTATTAGATATCAACAGTTAGTCCTTATGCATATTTCATCAAAGTCCTCATGGTGTCATATCATTATGCCTACCATCATGTGCTAGAACAAAAATTATCTTTGATAAGTCTACACATCAATGCAACATCGATATCTCCTCACCACCAACACCAATGAGCTTAACCAAATCATATCCCAAATAGAGTAAATAAACAATGAAATAATTGTCCTCCTTTGTTAGTTTGGATGAGCATATCCTTAATAGTAGTTTGTCCCAATTCACCTTTATCTTCTGTATCAAATTATCATCATCTGTATCATCATCTTTTCCTAGCATGTTTTCCACTATTAGGATACTAATGATTATAAACACCTATGGGAAAATCATTGTACACCATCCCACTTGCATTATCAATTGTTCTAGCCACCTTTGGTTAAATTATTGTGTTATCACAAATTTGAGGGCTAATTATTATAACCATTTTTGGGCAAATCAGTCACTTTCTTCCACCCAACAAGGGCTTATTTACCATAATCAAATTACAATGCTTATAACCACCTTTGGGAAAACCATTTTAAACCATCCCATTTGTATTCCCAATTATTATAATTGATTTTGAGAAAAAAATTGTGTTATCATATCTTATTTTCCATAATCTAGGTATAATGATTATAACTGCCTTTGGATAAACCATTATACACCATCTCACTTGCATTCTCAATGATTCTACCCACCTTTGAGAAAATCATTATGTTATAATTTATTTGGTTCACTCATTTCCTTATTTTTAGGGACCTTTTTTCGACCACCTTTTCCACCTTCTCCCTTGAGGGGGCACCCTACAGTTCATCCATTGTCATTAAAGTCATAAGCACAAAGAACATTTTTATTATTTGAGAAGATGTTATTATGCTTAAATCTTACAATGCCTTCCCAAATAAGGGAAACATTTAGACACCTAAAACTGGCCACCAATATCTTCATACCCAACTTTAGATCAATTCTTACCAACCATTGAACATCTAGCCCAAGAATTTCTAAACGTCTCAAATTTGGCTTCATCACATGTAATTAAATCAATTTAGCCCTAAAATCAATTAAATAGAACAAATGCCCAAATCAATTAAACCAAAACTTGGAAAATATTAAAAATCCTAAAAAGGATTAATTAACATGCAAATCCTAATCAAATCCTAATTGAATTCATCCTTGAGTAATTAAATGAATTATCAAAAAGGAAAATTCAAAATCAAAGAATATTCTAGGTTTCATCATTAGCTTTTTTGAGTTGTCAAATATCCAAAATATACCACCCATGTCTATTCCATGCTAATCATAAGGTTTATACACATTTTAACTCTACTGGAGTTAATTAAGTAAACCTAGGTTAGGATTTAACTCATTCCAAGTTAATTTCAAAACCTGTAAATTCAAGTATTTACCTCTCTATTTAGAGAGCTTAGATAAGAGTAATGTTATAATGTAGGATTCAGGGCATGAAGCAAATACATAGTGTTATAATGTAAAAATTGATCCAATCCAAGCCATTTCAAGCAATATCAAATCCAAATCCAAGCCAACCATGGTGCCAAGAGGAGATGGAGATATCCAATCCCCATTGATGAAGACTTCTTGAGCATAATCTAAGTAATTCAAATGAAGAAACCTCTTGGAGTATTCAATAAATTGGTAAGGAATTATTATGATTTCTTTCCACTTTTAGTTGTGCTTTGTTCATTTATGTTTCTTCCTCATGTTCATCTCTTTGATCTAGGAAAGATAGTGTTATACATGTTAGTGTGTTTGTTTTCATTTTGATTTCATTTTCATTGTGAAGCTAACATATGATTTAACCACCCTTCTTGGATTCCTTGATCACAATTTAGCTCATTAGTTACAACATAAGACCATGGATAAGATCAAACCAGCCTCATTAATATCTTGTATTTCCTAGTTAAATCTTAATGTCTCTTTTTTATCATTAATTTGTCATTTTACAAATGTACTTTCATTTATTTGGTTTATATCTTTTATGATTTGTAGTATAATACCTTATATAGTACCAAGTCTTCTTAAAAAAAATCATTTTCTATAAATCCTTTTTAAACTAAGTGTTTTCCTTGAAAATTAAGGCAATGGTTAAGGATTGTGACTTTATACTCTTAATATTAGCTATTTTCTCTTGTGATGACAACTTTAAACAAAATATTTTTTTTAATTTCCCTACACTTACACTATTTTTTATGATATGGAGTCATACTTACATATCATTGTATATTTTTCACATTTTAACATTTTTTATGATTTGAGGAAACTCAATCATTCCATGTTTAGTCTCATTTTCCCTAATGTTCATTCCACTTTGGGAACACCAAGGTTAGTTTCAAGATGTCATTATTATTTAACATGAAAGGACAAGAATCTTAGACACTATGCTCTCTAATTTCTTTTCCTTAGCTATCAAGTCTAAGTTTTCTAGTGATAGTCATTTTTAATACCCATGTTTGGTTTTCTGAATCCTTATGGAAGAGGAATAGAAAAATCATAAGAAGTTAAAATCTAAATAATTTAAAATAAAATGAAATGATAAAAATGCATATATAAAATTAAAAGTCAAAATCACACTAAAAGACATGAACATTAATCACATCTCCTATTCTAGTCAAAGATCAAACTCCATAGTTGGCCTCACAATAGATCTAAGGTCTATCAGGGTATGGTAGGCCAGTAAACTGGGATAGGATGTTTCAAAATTATATATATTGCTACCTAATCTATCCTACAATTACTCAATATTCATAGTAGACTAATTAATCTATAAGGGTTCCTAAGGAATGGGGAACACATTGCAGTAAGGTAGGTCCATTTTATTTTTCATGCATATAGCCTTTATGGGATGATATTTATACTTCACTAGATAACCTAAATTTTTGTGGCTAAGGCAAGTTCTATAGAGTCCTTAATGTCAAAAGTCTTATTGTTTTACCAAATTTATTTGAGTGTCTTGATTCTGATAAAGATTGTTTACCTTGGTAGTACGTACATTTACCCTTTCACCCATTTCATATTCCCCCTTGATAGGCAAGTTTGTTTTTAAATCTATTTCCCAACTTCTATATTACCTATCATTCATCTTTTCTTTGACATGCTAATAATAAGTTTGTTTTGATTTAGTCTATTTTAAGAATAAAAACTATATTTTTAAGTGATTATGCATTACTTATTGACAACATTGCTTTATCCTTCTTGGATTTCCTTAGTTTTATTTAAAATCATAAGTTTTTTTCTCACTTTTTTTGGAGAAATTTTGTTTGGTTTTTATATTTTAGCTTTTTCATTGTTGAGTGAGTTTGGATTATTAATTATCAATCATCAATGTTATTTTACTTTATGCCATTTTTTCATCTTTGTTTAAGTATGTTTTTTTAAACTTATTTTACATTGATGTTGGATCTGTTATTTCAGTTACATGTGTCTTTAGTTTGATCTGTTTTATTACTTTTCTTACCTAAGGTACACTTATTTGGGTTTTTTGGTCATTTAGTAACCTTAGATTTTTAGATACCTAATTTACTCTCATTTTACCCATTTTTCCTTGGCATTTTGGTTTTAACTTAGAATTTATCACCTTAGCTTACCAATTATCCAAGTAATTTATTCAGTTACACAAAGTTCATTTATTTTGATTTCCTTGCAATTATTTTTTTCTCTTCTTTTATCATTAGGGTTTGTCCAAAGCAATAAATGTACCCTCTATGATCAAGGATATAAATATAGTAGACAACCATTCAATGATAAAGGTAAGTCAAGGTATTTATATGATAACTAAAATTATTTCCTACTATTATTTCAATTTATAAATTTCAATTTATTTTGTTTACTATAAATTATTAGCTCAGTGTTGTGTGTTGTGTGTTGTGTGTTCTTTCTCGAAGCACCATCCCATGTTACAACTACATGACTAGTGATGAGCTTCAAGTGGGGTATATGTATACACACAATATTTTTAACTTTTTAATTTATTGATGCTTTCTCTCGTGTATGAACCTATCAAGTCTCAATCTCTTTGAGTGTATGCCTTGAAGCATGTATTGGGAAGGGATTGGAAAGCCTTTAGTGCTTCATAATATTTTGTGCCCCTATACCATTACTTAAAATCATTGTAATCTACTTTTATCTAACTCCCTAAGCAACTAAAACCTACTTATAACAATATTCTAAGCAATTCACCTTCTTAAATATCCCCTTCCTAATCATACACCCCTTTTATTCATTTTTTAACTATGTCAGCTCATTCAATCTTATTGAGGATTCAACGCATGTTACAGAACTATGTCAATAAACAACTCTATTTACCACCAAACAAGATCAACCTAGCTAACCTTGTTAGTGAAATTTTTAGGAGGGTTTAGAGTCAATACTTTGATATAAATACCCCCTTCACTTCATTTCTAAGATGGGATCATTCATTTATGTGTCATTATAGATCACAAATCTACTATACTATCATTTGAGGATTTCATTACTTAAGATTTTACCTTGGAATAGTAGCATTCATCTTTTAGACATCTTAGATGCATAGGATAAGTCTTGTATCTAAGATCTCATATATCCTTGTGATCTTTACAAACCACAACCTCTTCTTTCAAATCACTATTGGCTAAGGGATAGATTAAGGCATGACGGGTTCACTCTAATGAGGTAAGTATTCTTAGCTCTTTATTTAGACAGGTAGATGTTGTAAAGCTAGTAGATTGAATTATATCTCTCCTTACTTAGATTAATTCTATATTTTCTTTAATAGAATTATCTATGCTTGTTATATGTTTATTGTCTTTCCCACTTTCTGCCACAATATTTGTTAAGCACTAGATTAGCTCATATGTTTATTTACTAGATACCTTGTATGTTCATTTAGTAGATTAGCTAATTTATTTTTAGTACATTATAAGACCTAGCTAGGGTTATTTCATAATGTTATTTGACTATAGGCCTTGGAAACCTCTCTTTTGGTATTGTGTATTAAGATATCCCTTGGTTAGGTTTAGCATATCCATAATTGGTCATGAATATGATATAAAAAATTAGTTCTAGTGGATTGTTATTCGATTACCTTCTATGAGGTTAGATATTATTGAGTAGGATAAGTTATAGATCTATCTTATTTTACTTACATACACTATCTACCATTCCCCATTCTCATAGGTTAACATGAGTATAAAACCATGCATGCCATGATAACCACTATGGAATTTTATCTCCTTTAGAGGAAGAGGCCATCTATTCCATTGAAGAGATGGAATTTGACCTCATATTCTAATAGATGGTCTAAGATAATATAGGGTAGCTTGAAGGGAGGTTTTGAAATGCATGATATAAAGAAAGTTTGAATCCATGTAAGGCCCCATCCAAATTGAGCTCATAGTTATCTATTATTTGTGACCCAAATTACTAAGATCCATATGTTTAAAATGTCATCAAGAGTTTTTAAGGCATTAATCATAGAATCTTGTGTCTGAGAAGATAAATTATAGGTGAGATTTATGATAAATCTTGGAGAATTTAATAGGTGGTGATGAAAACTTCTAATTATAATCCTAATCTAGATCAAGAATTCAAACACCACATTGATCTAGGGGATCACATGGTAAAATAATTGTAATGATATCTTCAAGATAATTGAAGATATTTAGAAGCCCAATAGTGATGATAAGCCTAAGGATGATGATGTTGAATGTGTTGATGATCTCATGGAACTTAGAAGATTGGGCCTCCATAAATCATCTACCAAGATTGATGTTTTCTCCTATGAAAACATTTTCATCAACCTATTGATGACTTATAAATTCACCAATGACATGGTCCACTCACTTAATAATGGATGCCTAATTAAAAACATATTTGGGGTCTCTGTCAAAATCTATTATAATCTACTAGAGTAAAAGACATCCCCTATAACAAATAAGTCACTTCTAGGTTAATGAAGATGCATGACATCAATGAGACTCTAAAGAATTGGGCTGAGGATACCAACCATTAGGTCAATAAGGAAGATGTTGATTCCTTCTTACACTATTAAAAATTTTAGGGAAAGAGTTTAGGTTAGCATGTTGTTGTTCAATTATTTATATGATTCATGTGAATAAGTATTAGGTCCTTCTACTCAATATCATCCTTGAAGGTAATCAGATTCTAACCCTTAGGGACCTTATTACCTTTAACCTATCTCAGTAGGTTCACAAGGTTCATGCCAGAAGAAACTTCTATATGATGTCTTATTTAGTTGACATTACCTATGCCACCATAGATTTTATAAGCACTATGTTCCCTCAATAAAACCCTATGAGTTCCCCAGTTCATGTGGTATTCTCAAAATATTACATCAACCACTTCAGTTATCACATCAAGGACATGCAACCTTTTCTATCCTAATATGTGCCTGGATATCAATGAAAAATGCATGCCAAGATTATTAGAGTAAATGAAGGCATCCATCCTAGACATAGGTGCCTACTGATACTACCAAGACCACATGGTCATAAAGGTAGAAGGCATGTAGGAAAATCCCTTCAAACTACCCTATATTGTCCTAGACTAGCTAGTAGAATAAGAGGTCACATTCTAGTTATTCAATGGCATAGTTTCCATCTACCTCTAAAGGAGAAAAAAATCCTATCTATATACACACAATATTTTTAAATTTATCATTTACTAATGATTTTTATCTTATAGTAATCTATCTAATCTCAATCACTCTATGTGCATGCCTTAAAGGGTACACCAAAAAAGGGGTTGGTCAACCTTTGGTTCTTTATAATATTGTTGGCCCCTATACCATTACCTAACACCATTATAAGTTACTTTTTATATACCTAAAGATATGATATATTATTGTATACAGGTTGATGGAAATGTTGACATGTGCCACATGTCAACATCTCCATCAACCCATATACAATAATATATCATATCCCTAGGTACATAGCATTGAAGTTATGATCTTGATGGGTGGATTTCACTAATGCCTTGAGGTTTTGGTGTAGTGGTTCATTACATGTGGTATTAGATCCTCCACCTAGGTTCAAGTCATGAAGCAAGTGGCTACATCGGCATGGTAATGTTCATCTAGGGCTCATACATGTAGGGATCCTAATGGTATAGGTGAAAATCTAGCCCAGAGTCTAAGCTTTGAAAGCATGGTGGGATGTTATGATCTTGATGGGTGGATTTCACTAACACCTTAAGGTTTTGGTGTAGCATTTCATTCCACTACTTTTATCCAAATTCATAAGAAATTAAAACCCATTTATATAGTCCTCTAATAAATTCACCTTCTTAAATATCCTCTACCTAAGCATATGCCCATATTTTATTCATTGTCTAACTATAATAGCCTCATAAATCTTGTTAAGAATTTAGTGGACATTACAGAACTCCATCATCCTAGTTAACCTGGTTTGAGGCCCAATGGCTCTATTTCATACCAAATAAGATCGACCTAGCTAACCTTGTCATCAAAATTCTCAAGAGGGTTTAGTGTAAATACTTGGATATAAATATCCCCTTCACTTCATTTTTATGATGGGATCATTCATTTATGTATCATTATAGCTTGTAAATCTATTTATATTATCATTTAAGGATTTTATTACTTCGGGTTTTGCCTTGGAGTAGTAGCATTCATCTTGTGGAGGTCTTGGATGCATAGGAGAAGTCTTGTAGCCTATATATGATTTATGCTTTTAATCCTTACAAACCAAAAAAACTCTTGTAAATAACCATTAGCCAAGGGAGAGATTGAGGCATGATGAGTTCATTCCAATAAAGTAAGTATCCTTATATCTTTATTTTCATACTGTATCTCTTCTTACTTAGATTACTTCTATATTATCTGAATAGAATTATCTTTGCTTAATATATGTTTATTGTCTTCACCCCTTTGTACCACAAGATTCTTTTAGAGCTATATTATCTTGTATGTTTATTTACTAGATTATCTTGTATATTTATTTAGTATAGTAGATAATTTCCTTTAATTACATTATAAGACCTAGCTAAGGTTATTGTTTAATGTCATTTGACTAAAGGCCTTAGAAACCTCTCCTTTATTATTATGTAGTAAGTTATCCCTTATTTAGGTTTATTTGATCCATAATTGGTCATTACCACAATACAACAAAGTATTTATAGTGGACTATTAGTTAATTACCTTCTCCAAGCTTGATATTATTAAGTAGGATAAGTTGTAGATCTACCTTATTTCACTTGCATACATTTTGGTGAACCTGATGTGAGTCTAACCCTTGCAATTTTGAATTTTCATTTATAATCAACTAGATTGAACATGTTGATCTAATTTCATACTCTATGTATTGGTTTTTAAAACTTCATCTAACCTATCGACCTAGTTCTACTTTTTGTGCATCAATTTTTTACCTTCATTGAGCCTATCAACCTCCTAATTTTTGTGTCCAGGTTTTTAAACTTCATCGAGCCTATCAACCTATTTATACTTTTTGTGTGAAGGTTTTCCAACTTAATAAAGTATGTCGACCTAGTTATACTTTATGAGTGTAAGTTTTTCAACTTCATCGAGTCTGTCAACCTAGTTCTACCTTTTGTGCATAGGGTTTTTAGTCTCAATAAACTAGATTAAATTAATTGATCCGATCATTTTTTATGACTTTTATGCCTAACTAAATTGACCAGATCAATTATGTTAATTTATGTATTTTATTTTTGATTAATTAGATTGATATTATTGATCTAGCTTTATTTTTCTATTTTTATCAATTTTATTTAAACTAGATTAACTAACTTGATTCCATTTAATAATATTGTTTTCTACCTTTACAAGAACACAAACTCACCTAGACATCCTAGTTAAACAAAAAATAATCAACCTTATGAAAAACTACTACATCAGCTTGGTTGATCTTGTTATATCTACCAGGTTGACTCTAAACAGTTTATCATTTCTTATTTGTCAATTTTTAAGTATATTTTATTTTTATGCCTTTTAGTTCTATATTATTTTTATCATATTTTTAGTTCTATAAAATTGTACCTACACAGTCAACTAGATCAATAAGCTCGATCTAATTTTGTGCCTATTTTATACCAATAAAACTAAGTCAACCTACTTGAATCTATTTGTTATGGCTTATTTTTACAACAAACTAAGTCGATCACCAGCTCGACTTCATTTTATCTTATTTATCCAACTTGATTGACCTGCTTGATGTTATTCTATATGTTTCAGTTTCTAGATTAAGCAAAATAAATTAGCTTATATTTTATATTAATTACATTCACTTTACTTTTATATTGGCTTCTTTTTTGTTTGCTTTTACAAAGTGCAATTTGGCTTTCAAACTATTATTTTTCAATTTGTTTGGCTTTCCCTATAAATTGTGTGTCAATAATTTTAAAACTACTTAGCTATTGTCATGAAGGGATATATGATATTCTATTTACAGTCCTTATCTATCTTTTACAGACATCATGGCATGAGGATCTTTCCCAAATATTCATAGCTATAGTAAAGAGCTAAACACAATCTTTAGTTTCCAAGTACTTCATGGTATTTTAGAAATGCCTAGGATTTTATTTTGTAATAAACCTTAAGAATCCAACCATCTATTTGATTGTGTGGTTGATTCATTAGTGATTAAAATCAAGAATTTACTTTCATCTTACCCTTGAAACTAGGTTTAATGGGCTATGGGAATGGTACTTCCTCTATAGTTAACACCCTAAAAACATCAGGCTAGCACTATCCAATGAACAAGTATATTGGAAAGCCTACATTATTAATCATAATATTTAGTACAACTTATTTATCCTATTTTCAAACATTTAATTAGAATTCAAATTACATTCTTACTAATTTTTATTTTATATTTTATGTTGTATTACAGACTATATTAGCCAGCGTTGATACAAGTTATATGATGTGTGCTCCAACTAGATCGACTAGCTCGCTCTAGTTTCTTATGTGCTTAAATTCATTTATGTATTTAGAACTAAATCATTTAGACTTAGACATTTAAATTTTTTCCAAATTATAGAACTAGATCGACTAGCTCAACCTAGTGAGTTTATAGACTATTTTATTTTCATGATTTCTTAACTAGATCAATCAGCTCGACCTAATTTGTTTCTAGATTTTTATATCATCATATTTTTCCAGCTAGTTCAACCATCTTGACCTAGTGAGATTACAAATTATTCTATTTTATTACTTTCCAAACTAGATCGAATAGCTCAACCTAGTTTATTTCTAGATTTTTCTATCATCTTATTTTTCTAGATAGTTTGACCAGCTCAACCTAGTCATCTTATAGACTATTTTGTTTTTATGTTTTCCTAACAAGATAGACAAGCTCAACTTAGTTTGATTACATTTTTTTTCTGATCTACCCAACTAAATCAACCATATTAATTTAGTAAATCTTGGTGAACATATTTTATCTTCAACTTAGTATTTTTCTTGTTCATATACCAGCTACATTGACTAGCACAATTGTGTATATTCTAGCCAACGTAGATCATTATCAGATTGCATGATATTTTCTTATTCATAAACCAACTACATTAACTTGGTTGACTTCATACCTTCTAGCTGACATAGTTTATTTTCTGACCCAAATCTTATTTAGTCGATCTAGTCTAATTAGTGGCCAATTTAGTTTTATTCCTACAAACTTTTCCTTAAAATAATCTCTAAATTATTAGCTTTCTTCTCACCCTATTTAACATCATGAAATCACCTATCAAAATATTCCTTGATAACCTTAACCCATTTAGAATATACATGGGTTCTTCCTTCTTAACCACCCTAGCCACCTAAGAGGATAATCTTTCATGATGCACTTATTCCCATCCTTATCTAAATATATTGATTTCAATATGGTTCAAATTACCTAAAGTTATGATTTAGATGGATCTAACCCATTTTACACTTCTCATGATAATACCCTATCTAAACTTCCTTATTATACTATTGAAGCATTAGATACTAGTGTAACAAATACTCCCATATGGAATCATCCCATAAGAAACATTCATGTCCCTAACCTTGGGAATTTTCCTTCTTCTAACACTAATAATCAAACCCTTCCACCACCTTTTAATACTAGAAACCAAAATACACCAATTAATACCACTCAAATTCTTGCTCAAATGGTACAACAAATGAATGTTATGCAAATAGACAACAACTCCCAAATTATGTAAATGAAATGACATGTATTACAAATTACCAATCAACCTCCTCTTATCATGCCTCAAAATAACCAAAATTCTATTCTTCTTCTTCTTATAAATGCCAATGGAAATATCAATCCTCAACCTCTTATGTATAGCAAGATGCTTCAAAACATTAAAAAAAAAACCTTTAGCTTCTTTCATATTATCCATTGATTTTGGAAAAATATCTCCAACCATTAAATATGGTAGAACTAAAGACCTTGCCTATTTCCTTAAAGCATTCAGAAATATTTACAAGGAATAGACCCAAACTAGTACTTTTTCCACTACCAAACTTTGATTTAAAATATTCATATGAGATGTTTTAGAATGGTATAATCAATTACCTCAACATTATATCTCAAAATTTGAATATTTGGTCAATACTTTAGTTAAATAATTTCATCAAAATGATCTATCAAAAAATTGTATTAGTCATTTTATAAATTCTAGGCAATTACCTTAATAGTCAGCACATGCTTTCATAAAATGGTGGAAATTATTAGCTTATAAAGTAGATCAAAACATGACTAATGATAATCTATTTAAATTATTTATCACTACTTAAACACCTTCCCTTTAATATAAGGTTTGAACATTTTCTCCATAAATTTCAAATGAAGCATTTGATCTAGTTAAAAGATAATATTTCCTTATTGAACAATTTAATCCAACCCATATCTCAACCAAGGAATCTTTCCAAACTTCAACTAATGTAATTATAAGTGTTAATTATCAAATGAAAGTAGGAATAGTCAAAACAAATAATCAAATTACTTCTCACCCACCATTAATAGTACCATAAATAAAGTAATTGTTGTATCCATATAAACCCTTCATTTACAATAATGGTTCTCCCCCCATCATGGTATGATAATGATAAATTCTATCAATTCCATGTTGATATTGGTAATCTCATGAAACATGTCACGTAATTATTAAAATTAAAGTTTCCTTCATGTTAGGTGACACATTTGATCATGATGCTATGATACAATTATGTCATCGTGATTATCTCAAAGCTTATCAAAATAAATAGGTTACTAAATCCATTCCTTCAAAACCTAAAAAATCCTCTTGTACTTATAGCACACAACATTCAAATGACAATATTTATGTAATTTATTTTGATTATGACCAACATTACACTAACTCTTAGTATATGAATGTAACAAAATTTAACTATAGATAAAAACCTACTCAGAAGGACCATGTCACTAAACCTACAAAATTCTCTGTTGATGAATAATTACTTAAAGATACTAAAACTACTATACCTACATCTGAACCAAATGATGAACCACTTCCATAACCAAAAACTCAACCTATTTCTCCTATACCTATGAAAAAATTCAAATCTCATAAACCTCGTGTTGGTTCTTCATCCTCCAAATTTCATTGGAATTTTTTGTAATAACTTAATTTGATGCCTTGAAAAATTCCCCTTGTTGAATTATTTTGAACTTCTCCCTATCATCTTAAATTCCTTATATAAAAATTATAAAACTCAAAGAGCAACAATCTCATGATTCAAAAATCCCTTCTAACGATCCTCCACTTATAGAATTACATACAATTAAAACAATCTCCACATCCTCAAAACCATACACAGAATTTCTTTAAGAGGATGTGATTAATTATGATATTCTCTTTTGATCAAATGATCCACCTCTCTTTATTAAAATTGGGATTGATAATACACTCATTCAAAAAGTTCTAATGGATGAAGGATCAGGAATTAATGTCACCTCTCTTTGGTTAATTCAAAAAATTGGATACACCAAATAAAATATCTAAAAACATGTCTCACATGTAGAGGATTTAATCAAACCAATCAAAAACCACTTGGTTACATTTGTCTCCCACTTACCATCGGAACCAAGACAATTCACACTAATCTTATGGTTCTTGATCTCCCCTAATCTTACAACATGCTCTTTGGTCACCCATGGACACATCATATGTATGTCATTTCTTCTTCAAGTAGTCAATGTATCAAATTCATACATAATGTAAAATTATACAAAATTGAAGTTGATTCTAATATATAGAGTATTTAACTACCAAATCCTAAATCTCAATATTGTATTTTGATTATTTCCCACATTAAAAGTTCACCTCTCCCTGAATTTGTTAATATGCATTTTGATTTAGATGTCACTCTTGTCAATTTAGATGATGATGAACCAAATGAATTATAAAATACTTAAAATACCATTTGATTACTTCTTTATATATCAGAATGGATCCCTTTTTCTTTACTCCCACATGATTGTGCCATTCCCATAATCGATGATACTACTAATACTCCCCATTTATGAAATGTATATGAAGCTTCTTACATAGCAGATGATTTAAATTGTAATGAATATGGAGTGGAAAAAAATTAGTTTCCTTTAAGCATGTCTCCTCACAAATTTAGCAATATAAGTGTTTCCCCCATTGATTCTCATACATAAACTGATGCATGCATTATTTTTCACACCTATGATGACAATTATATCATGACCCAAGCCCAATCACAAGATTTAGATCTATAACATTATAAAAATACATGCCTTTAATTGTGAATTCCATGTTATTCATATCTCATTTGATACTGAATCTGAACATGAAGGTTATGTACCCTTTATTAATCCACCATTACTAAAACCCGATAGGTTATTTAATAAATTTTGGTCATAGCATCTTTTGAATCTTTTACACAACTTAATTCAATATAGCCCACTTTATCAAAAATAAATATTATTTCCCATACTTACAATTCTACTATTTAATCTAAAGTATTGCCATCTAAATCATCCAACCAAATTTGATAGAGACAACCCTTCCTAAATCGTTACCTAACAACCCATCTATTGAACAATTATTGTAGACTTTGTTAACTTACTTCATCTTAATCTCACTAACATAGAATATTTATCCACTACTCCAACTAAAATTACCTTAGATGTTAAAATAACTAACATGAGATAAATACATTTTTAATATGATAATAAAATCAATAAAATCATCAACCTAAAGGTAGATGTCAAATATTATGGACCTTTAATAATATTTCCCAATGATGAACTATCCTAAAACTACTCCATGGTATATAACCCCAACTTCCACACCAACATCATAAGTTTGGAAACTTTCAGAAAAAGGTTCCTTATTTAAATAATTTCATTTCTAGTGTGGACCCTAAAAAAAATCCTATCTCCTCCCTCCCTTCCACTCCATATCATTTTCAAGATGGAAATGCTATGCTTATCAAAGAAAATAAAAAAGTATAATATGGTACACCTACACATCCTAGACCTATTACCATATTTAAATAACTCATTCCTAAAAAGCATGATAATTTTAGCCTCTTCTTTGACAAATATCATGAAACTTTCACTTGGTCATAATAATACATTCCTAGAATTGATCCTAGCATTATTTTCAATAATATCATCACTTAATCATATGCAAAACTCGTATGACAAAGCAATTAAAAATTCCCCCCTAAGATTTTTAGCTTATGTCATAAAACAATCATCAAAATTTTGGATGCTAAATCCACTAAACTTGTAGATTACTCAAAATGGGTCTCAAACATTGTCCCTATTCATAAAAAAGTAACCATGGTTATTTGCATATGCATCAATTTTCATAACCTAAATTTATCATGTCCAAATTATTATTTTCCCTTGCCATTAATAGAATGTCATCATTGATTCTACTACCAGTTATGAAATGTTATCACTCATGGATATTTTATTGGGATATAACCAAATTCATATAATTCTTAAGGATCAACATAAAACAATATTTACCATGGAATGGGGCATATATTTTAATGTTAAAATGTCTTTCGGCCTCACAAAGGTCAAAGCTATTTATCAATGTGAAATGACCCATATATTTCATGATCTTATTCACAAAATAGTCAAAACTATGTAGATGATCTTATTTCCAAATCTAAATATCATAATACGCATCTTCATGATTTAGTTATCATCTTCGATCAACTCATTAAATACAAAGTTAGACTCAACCCCTTTAAATGTGTGTTTAGTGTTACATATGGTAAATTATTAGGTTTTTTAGTCTCTTTTTAGGGCATTGATGTCGATCCAGTTAAAATAAAATATATTATCAACATGTTGACACCTTGATTTATTCTAGACATTTGGGGTAATTCATCATTTTATTCTATAAATGGCTTACTATATCTACTTCATTAATCTCTTCTCAAAAAGGATGATGCTTTAGAATGGACAAATTCATGCCAAAAAAATGATATCATGGAAACTCATTACCTTATCCTCCTACTCTTCACCCACCTTCAAATAATCAGCCATTTTAATCCTATATACATCATTTACCCCCATATTAGTTAATGCAATGCTTCCCCAATAATATGATACTCAGAGAGAATATGTTATCTATTATATCAATCATGGTTTAATCAATTAAGAAAAATGTTATACAAAATTAGAAAATGATTTTTTAGTTATATATTTGATGCAGGAGCATCCTCATGTTATTAATGTGTTTTTCATGTTCTTGGTTGAGTCTTAGGTTCTCTAGATGTGTTAGGTAGTTTTCCCTCCAAAAATATGTATTTCAAATTTTCAAATTTTTTTCATAAGCTTGTAATAAGGCCTAAGTGTGTCAAAAGGCTAAAACTATATAGGTTTTATTCAAAGAGGATTTGGATACTATATTCCATGTGATCTCAGGTCGGTCAGGTAAGATATAGAGTGGTTAGAATCTTTTTTTGTTTAGCAAAGTTGTTAACTCCATTTTGGGAGTTGGTTGTGTGAGGTTAAGAATAGGAATTAAGTGTCTAAGTTTGGTTTTAACTTTTTTTTGTCAAATCTTGCAACAAAAAACATATTTAATATCATCTATTGAACATGGAATAATGAGATGGAAAGTTTTGAAGATAATATATAGCCTTTTATTCATGTTTTCTCATGACTACAAAATAGAACCAGACAAGGCAACAATCTGGAGTGTGATAGTTAGGGTTTAAGGGATTTATCTCCTCTCTATGATATCTTAGACACCTAGAGGGGATGAAATAATCTCAACAAAATTTATTTGGGATCTTGAGACCCTAGGTCAAGTTTTGTAGATCCACTTTTGTGTTAACTAGGCCTTAACTAGGGTTTTTTGGATATCAAAAATGGTAAAGTGAAAAATTATAAAAACTCGTAATCTTGATGATATTATAACATATAACATGTGTAAAAATTTTCAAGGTCTAAATACATTGGTAAGTGTGCCTTTTAACTCAACTTTGTTTTTAGACCCTATATGCATAGTTAGACTAAGACAAAGGGCTTTAATGGTGTATTAGGGTTAGTTTGTGAATGGTGTCTAATTAGATAGTTGTAAAACATAATTCCATACCTCTCATATGAATCTCAAGTTTCATATCTTTTTCATATTCTTTGTAACCTCAAAATAGGGTGCTTTAGAGACCTAATTAGGTCTGTCACAATCACTATTAATACCATTTCATACAAAGCAACCATAGTTTAAATTTAAGTATGTTATGAAATTATGTAATGGGTGTTAGTATCATGTTTAATTTTTTTTATATCTGGAGTTATGAGGAATTTATGAAGAAAATATAGATAAAACAAGGCTACAAGCCCCTAGCCTTGCTAAAGAAGAAGGGTAGGCCTAGTGACTTAATATGTCCTCTTTGATCATTCAAAGGTTTAAAGCTAGATGTAAATAGTCTAGGTAGGGTGTGTTTAGTTGTTATGAGGTTGTATTTCTTTCACGTGAGTCATTATATGTAATTTCATGTGAAGGTCCAATAATAATACTAATGAATGGTCCAAACAAATACATTGTCAAATAAGCTTGTATGATGAGAAGATCAGAGAAGGTTGAAGTGTATTATTGGTGTCATTAGGTAAATTTATAGTCACACCACTATTTCATAGATTAAAACTCCACCATTAAATGATCTATCAAACTAATTATGTCATTGTCTATTCTAATCCACTTCATCATTTCTTCTCCAAAGTTTTCCTACCTAGAGATAAAATCAGAAAATAAATGGTCTTATTGATGGAATTTGACCTCTGAATTGTTACAAAAAAATATGTCAAAGGTCATGTCATCATAAATCAAATTTTGGATACATCCCTATGAAATACTAATCATCTTCAAGATACTCTTCTTGATGAAGATATATTTTATATCAAAGATCTTAATCAAGTAATCTCACTCAAATATTATTTCCATGATTGCAGTATTGATCTAAAAGAAAATAATCATGAATAACCTAATCCTCCTTTTTCTACCCCTAAATATAAATTAGTAATTAAATAATTACCAGAAGTTACAATTGATTTGCATGAAGAAACTTAGACACTCCACTTTGATGGTGCAAAATGCCTTCAAGGAGCTTGGGTAGGTTGTATCTTAACAAACCCACATGGTAAAATCATACATCTAGCATTTTAATTAAAATTTTACATCACTAATAATATGGTTTAATATGAAGCTCTAATATTAGGCATGCAAGTTTCAATCAATTTAGACATCCCATATTTACATGCTTTAGGTTATTTACAACTCATATGTCATCTAGTTATTGGATATTATCAATGTAAAATTGAAAACCTTATCACATATCATCAAATTTCCACTACACTTGCCAAAGAATTTACCTCTTTCACCATCAAACTAGTCCCACAAGAACAAAATTCTATTTTTGATTCTCTTGCTTCATGCACATCTATATTTCATCCTCATCAAGTTCTTCATGATTTTAAATTCCTTATTTGAATGAGGAAATCACCTTTTTTACAAAATAAAATTGATTCTCTAATTTGTCACATATAAGTTATCATTATTCAATAGATATCATGGTATAAAAACATCATCTAATTCATTAAGCATCACACTTACCCCCGAGAAGTAGATTCTCATGAAAAGATTTGTATTCATAAATAATCATATAAATATGTACTTCAATACAACACCCTTTATTAGCATAACATAGAATGAAAATTACTATGTTGTGTAATACTAAAAGAGTTTATTTATCTCCTTGAAAAAACACATCAATCCATCTATGATGGTCACTATAGTGGCCATGCCATAGCCACCAAATACTTATGCATTAGTTACTTTTGGCCTAGTCTTAAAAAATATGCCATTATTATTTTTTTAAAGTGTAATCTTTGTCAACTTCATGATGATCTCATCTACTATCCTTTGGATAAATTCCAAACTTTGGAGTCTCATTAACCATTCTCTATGTGGGGATTAGATCTCATTGGTACATTACCTAGATCAAAAGATGTCATGTATTTATTATCACTGCCACTGAATGCTTTACCAATTTGGTGGAAGCCATGCCTTTTTTTAATATTCTTGGTATTCTCAATCAAATAATTTTTCAATTTGGAGTTCCTCATACCATCATTTCTAACAATTATGGTGATTTCAAAAATAAATATATGAAACAACTATATGCCAAATTCAAAATTATGCACAAATTTTCATCACCTTATCATCCTCAATGAAATGGCCAAGCAGAAGCCACAAATAAAATTTTTAATAAAATATTAAAAATATATTAGATAATATTATACTATTTGGCACCTGTGACTTTATCCTTCACTCTAGGATTATCACATTAGCATACATACTACTATTGGGGCAATGCCATTTTCATTAGTATATGGGTCTGAATCAATTTTACCTTTAGAATTTGTGCTACCATCCTTACGCATTTCTCTTCATGGTATTATTCTTGATCATGAATTATGTGAAGTTTGTCTCTATGATTTATATTTTATTTATGAGTTATGTATGTTTGCCTTACAACATAATCTCCAATACAAAGCTCGCATTGTTAAACAACATAACAAAAAAGTCAAAATAAACACTTTCAATATTGGTGACCTAGTCCTCAAACTAGATTATACACATAATAAAAAAGGTAAGTATGCCCAAAAATGTTAGGGTCCTTACCTTGTCAAATGCATCCTTGGTCCTAGTTCTTATAGATTACAAACTTTTGAAGGACATATTTTTAAAGAACCCATTAATGCTTAATTTTTAAAAAAATATTTTGCTTAAATGTTTACTATTTCTCACATACTTCCATATACTATGAATACTAACACTTCTTGTAGGTTTCTTACAAATATATCCAATGTACAACATTACATTCCTATCATTGATCCTTAGGTCTATCTTTATTACTTTCATTAAGTTCATGAGTTATAAAAAAAGATCATGGAATAGACCTGGCCATCCTCATGAATATTTTGTATTTCATAGTTAAATCTTAATGTCTCTTTTAAATGTTTAATTTTTCATTTTACAAAATTATTTTCATTTATTTTGTTTATCTCTTTTGTGATTTACAATATATTACCTTGGATAGGACTAGGCCTTCCTTACAAAAAAATCATTTTCTATAGATCCTTTTTAAACTAAATGTTTTCCTTGAAAAATAAGGCAATGGTTAAGGATTGTGACTTTATACTTTCAAAATAATTTATTTTATCTTATGGTAACACCTTTAAAAAAACTATTAATTCATGTTTCCATATACTTACACTATTTCTTATGATATGGAGTCATGTTTACCTATCATTGTATCCTTTTCACATTTTCACATTTTTTATGATTTGAGTAAACTCAATCATTCCATGTTCAGTATCATTTTTCTTAATGTTCATTCCATTTTAGGAACACCAAGGTTAGTTTCAAGATAGTATTATTTTTTTAAATGAAAGTACAAGAGTATTAAACATCATGCTCTCTAAGTTATTTTCCTTAGCTACCAAGTCTAAGTTTTCTAGTTATAGTCATTTTTAATACCCATGTTTTGTTTTTTGAATCTGTATGGAGGAGGAATAAAAAAAGTCATAAAAAATTAAAACTCAAATCATTTAAAACAAAAGGAAATAATAAAAAGGCCTCTATAAAATCAAAAGTAAAAATCACCAAAAAGACATGATTATCAAGGACATCTCATATTCTAGTCAAAGCTCAAACTCTATAATTGGCCTCATGATAAAGCTAAGGTCTATAGGGTGCAATAAGCTATTAAACTAGGATAAGATATTTCAAAATTATCTATAGTGCTACATACTTTCTCACACAAGTACCTAATCTTCAGAGTAGACCAATGACTCTATAATGGGTCCTTAGGAAAGCATAACACATTATGGGAAGGTAGGTCCATTTTATTTTTAATGTATATAGCCTTCATCAAATGATATTTATAACCTAAATTTGTGTGGCTAAGGCAATTTATCTAGAGTCTTTAATGTTAAAATTCTTCTTGTTTTTCCAACTTTATTTGAATGTCTTGATTCTAATAAATATTTTTTTTACGTTGGTAGCACCTACATTTCTCCCACCACCCATTTCATATTCCCCCTTGATAGGCAAGTTTGTTTTTAAATCCATTTCCAAACTTCTATATTTCCTATTCTCAATATCTTTTTCAACATGTTAATAATAATTTTGTTTTGATTTAATATATCTTTAGAATAAAAATTGTATTTTTGAGTGACAATGAATTACTTCTTTACACCATTACTTTATCCTTCTTAGATTTCCTTGGTTTTATTTAAAATAATTCTATTTTAGGTTCTCTATTGTTGAGTGAGTGTGGATTTTTACTTATCAATCATTAATTTTTTTTTAATTTATGTTGTTTTCCAACTTTGTTCTAGTATGTTTTTATACTTACTTTAGATCAATGTTAGACCTGTTATTTTAGTTAAATGTGTCCTTGGTTTGATCTAGTTTGTTAATATTCTTAATTAAGGTACAATAATCTAGGTTTTTAGTCATTTAGTAGCCTTGTATTTAAAATTTCTTGACTTACTCTCATTTTATCCATTTTTCCTTTGTCTTTTGGTTCTAACGTGGCATTTAACACCTTAGCTTACCAATTGTCCAAGTGACTTATTCAGTTACATAAAGTTCATTTATTTTGATTTCCCTGTGATTATTTATTTTTTCTCTTTAGTTTTTGTTGGAATCAAAATTACTACAATTTAGGGGGGGTGAATCCATCTTCAAGACTTTATTATAAAATCTTACTTAAGTAATTATAGATCATTTAGACAAGCATGTACATCTTAGCAAGCATAATCACTAATCCACAAGAGCATAAAACATGTGAACATAATATATATGTGGGAAACCCTCAAGGGGAATAAAAATCATTGATGATTTAAATGTAATATAAGCCTATAATACAAACACCAATTTTAGTGAAGCACTAACTTCACATGGATTACCAACCCAAACTAGCTAAGTACCAACTCAACTAGGCTTTAGAAAGAACCCACTTGCAAGGAGGTACCAACCCCTAGATGACTCAGCACCAACTCAGCCACCTAAAACACTTGATCACCTTAATAATACCTTCTTACTTATACAATAGATGAGTATCTCCTTCCTTAGTTATTCACACACTTCTTTCCCTCTCAAAATTTGTCTATATCCTTGTTTTCACCAACCCCTAAATGACTCAGCACTAACTCAACCACCTAAAACACTTAATCCCCTTAATAATACCTTATTACTTATACAATATATTATTATTTCATTCCTAAGTTATTCACACACTTCTTTCCCTCTCAAAATTGGTCCATCGCCTTCTTTGCTTAACTAGCCCTCTTCTTGACTTGATTAGGTCATATAACCTTGATCCTCATACTCAAAACCTATGTCAATGTTCATCACTAATCCTCTATGATATTATAATGGTCTAAAATACCTCCTTATTATATACAATATATATTCTTTTTCACTTACTCTCTTTACACACCTTAATAGGCCTAAAATTGCCTAATATTTATACAAATTTTATGCTCGTATCCTTTTTAGTCATCTAAACACCCTTAACCCATTATGGAAGCCATGAAATGAGTCTTAGGACATATCATATACATGTATAAAATTTTATTTGAGTCCCTTTATGTCTAAACTTTATCAAATAGGCCTTATCTCTCTTTTAGATCTCATGGACACCTAATCCCATTAGGCCCACTTAGCACACGTTATATTTTTGATATTCTTGGAGAATATTCAAACACTTTACATAATATAAACACATCATATTCCATATTAATATACCCATACTAATCTTATCTAGTATTTTTAGTACTTTTTATATTAAACCACTACTTGAAACACATCATTAGTAATGTTCATATTAGACTTGTATATACCTAGAAAGTCTATCTTGAACAATTGAAGAATAAACACAAATTTTACAAAAAACATGGAAAAAAATACATATAAAAAATCTATATCCTTATGATCATCACCATATGTTTTTTTCTTCACAACTCAAGACAAAAGGGCTCAAACCCTTCTCTGCAAGTAGCTCACTTAGAACAGCCAATTGGTCTCAAAACATAGTCATGGAACCTTGAAATTTTGAAACTTGTAGGAACATTATTAAGGTCTTAAAATTTATTAAAATTATATTACATAATCCTCATATAAAATTTCATTAAAAATATCATAAGCACTGATGACAACTATTGGTCTTGCAGACCAATTTATTGATCTCCTCTCTCACAGACCTTAGTCAAACAAGCCATTTTGTCTTCAATGTTCCAACATCTTATATTAACTTCCAGGATTTTTTAAATCATGAATATTTCATTTAAATTTTAAAAAAAAAACATCATGTTATTTTGATTCTTAATATAAGGGAAGATAGCCTCGAACTTATCACTACAACTTATTTACCCATATCTGCCAATTTGCCTTAAAGATCAGTCATGGTGATTTTAACCTCCAACACTTGTATGAAAACTTCCAATGAATCTTAATGAATTTTTATGATCATAGGATATAATTATGTAACTCTTATATATAACTATACCATGGTCAAGTGACAATATTGGATCTATAGACCAATCTCATAACATTAAACCTTCATTATCTTATCTACACAAGATAGGTCAAATTATGAGTAACATTATCAACATATCCACTAACCTTACATACATATATCTAAAATTAAAATTTATTAAATATTTTTTAAAAAATTCCGTGCACTTTTATTCATCCCTAATCCATGGTAACACATCCCTAATCAGCTTCTCACTTTTGCCTGGTTTTTTCACTATCCACACCATTAGGCCTTTTAGCAATAGGTCAACTTGTATGAACAATTTAGATCATATGAGGAATATAACCTGTATATAAACCACCATTAACATTAAATACAAGTCTCAATATTCAACCTTAATTAATTTAGAATATTTAACTTAGTCAATTTTGACTGCTACACTAAATCTATGAGAAACAAGGCTTTTCTTGTAGGGTCCACTCACTCACCTAACAAACCAATCACACCTAAAAGTTCCTAAGAGATTTGGATAAAACATAAAGTCACTTAAATTTCAATTAAAACTATTATAATCTATTTTTATCAATATCTTTCTTGTTGGGTCAATGTTAGGGTTTTAGAGAGGTTTAACATTGTTTATGGTATTAACAATTATTCATAAAGCTTAGCCCCTTATTCCAGAAACCAATGCTTGTAAATTTAATATAAGAAACCTATACATATAATATTAATATATTAGGTTCCCATTCATAGGTTACATGTTCCAATGATTACTTTAAATTTCTTCTTGAGTTGAGAATTCTTCATTCTGTGCACACAAGAAACCTTAAAACCATAATCCATGCATTTTTTTCAAAATTTAACCTAAGACTTGGTAAACACAACTAAAAAAAACATTAAATACCTCTTAAAATTCTCATTTTTCCATTATTATATTTAATTCTTAAACTCATACCTCATTTGGGCACCATCTCTCTCTTTACTTGCTTAGATCCTGACCTACAAATCATATTAGGTCTTGAAATTGACCTTCAAGTCTCCTTTCATGCATTATCCACATAATATACATGATAAATAAACCTATCACATGATAAAACACTAATTTTAATCCTTCATATTCCTTTACATCATCTCATGGCACCTCATTAGGTTAGTCAAGGTCTAGAACTAGTCTAGTTATATGCTAGGTTTATAGGTCCTACCCCTATAGGCTCACTTTGAGACTCTCATGAGTGCTCTAGTGACCTATAATCATTATTAATAATCCTAAAACATACACTCATTCCTATTTGTATCCATATCACCATGCCACCAACCTCATACCTTCTCATAAGATCTCTTTATGTAGTGATCAATGACATCACTAGGCTTTTCAAGACACCTAGTATTCAAAACATGCTTACTATGACCTAATCATCAAACCCTTTTGTGACAATAGTTAAATTAATAAATATGACTTAAATAATTACATTTAAATTATAATAATCATTAGTTTTCCTTAAAAAAAATTATTAATAGAAAGACATCGGGTTGCCTTCAAATTCTCTCATGTCACATGGTTCATATCTCACTGACCACTCCCCATGCATCTTTACCAAATGTACCTTGACATCAATGAAATCAACCTTGAACTTGAAATAAATGATATCAACCTTTAACTTGACATAGATGGAAACACTTATTAACAAACTCCCCCTTTGTCATTGATGGCAAATCATTCTTTAGATTGATCACTCTCATCTCCCCTAATCTGGTAAATCTCCCTTCTTAGACTTTCTCCCCCTTTGAAATTAATTATAAAGGGTCTTGTATATACTATAATATAGGACCATACCTTCTTGATATAGTATATAAACTCATAGAATATGAATCATTAAGTTAACATGCTCCCCCTTACTCCATTCATACTTTCTTCAAATGGACTCTAATTACAAGACCACTTTTCAACGTAGATCAAACTCAGTCATAAATGTGAATAGCTCCCCCTTAAACCAATAATCCACCATGATTATATTAATATAAGAGTATCTTCATGCCTAATGAATTCACCCCTTTTTATATATCACTAAAACATCACAAGTTCAAGATATTCCTAGATCTCCATGCTCTCACATGACTAAATGTCCTTCAATACCATATTAGGCTTGATTGGAATTATAGGTTTGATATCTTCATCACTTATTTGATCATTAATATGAGCTAACAATAGGCATTCCTGACTTTATTTCACATTTGAAGCATGCTCTATCATAATAATTAGTCCACTTAAATTTGTAGATTTATCATGACTCATCTTCATTATCTCTGGTTTCCATACATTAATTTGATTTCTCTCTAGCAATCTAGAGGCTTCAAACCTCCTATTTTGACTTGATGAACTTCTAACCTTATTAGAACAAAATCTTGAAATGTGTCCTACATCATGAAAACTATATCAAACCACCTTATGCATATATCTTGATTGATGTGAGATGTGACTCCTTTCATAGTTCTATGAGTACGCATTCTTGGAGGGTCTTCTACACTCTCTTGCTCTATGACCAAACTAATTACACATAAAATAGTAGCCATTAAATGAGTTAGCATACCTTATATCATTAGGATATCTGATAGGTATTTTCATGTTAACCTTATTGTCTTCAAAAATATTCTCCTTGAATTGAGGTGCCTCTTTTTGGTCTTCTTTGAAACCAAGCATGTCTTATCACACACAAACTTCTAGCTACTCAATATGTCATATAGAACCTTGGTTCTCTTTTCAAACCTAACAAAGGTCTTCATCTTACTATATGTTTGATTCAACTCAGCTTAAAAATATTATAATTTAGTTTCATACCTGATACACTCTTCCTCTTTAGCTTTTAGGCTTTCAATAACCACTTCCATTTATGCCTCAACTTGATTGATGATCTCATCATACTCCTTGGAAGCATTACTTATCCTTTCATCAAAAAATCCAATCTACTCCTCATAGTCCTTAACTATAATGATCTTAGTTTTGTATTCTTTTTTCTTTAGAACTTAAATTCCTCTAGGGTACTTACCAATTTTGCCTCAAGATCTACTTCAAATTCTTTTTCATCTAATTCTGCATCAACCATAATGCCTTTCCCACTTGAACAACCCTCATTGCATATTTATATGGACGAAAACAAGGTTTCATTATTATCATGTTCAAGTTCATGACTACCATCAACACTATCAAATGCACTTGAGTCACTTCCATCAAAAGAGTTATCTTCCTTAGTATAGAAGCTTCTTTTTTTCTTGAAAGTTCCTTTTTTGCCTTCATACTTCTTGAACTCCTTATTTTTATTAAGCTTATAGGTCTTCTTATCATCTTCATGATGTTCATCATGTTCTTCATTATGTTGATATTTATCCTTATTAGGACACTTGGATGCAAAATGACCAATCTTACCATAGTTGAAACATTTGAATGGAAACTTACCTTTGTACTTACTAGATCCAAACCTCAACTTCCTTGTAAACATGGTTATCAATTGATCAACATCAACATCTGAGCATTCTTCATCCTTGACCTTATTATCTTTTGACATCTTCTCAACTTTAAAGGTTACTTTATTCTTTAGATGTCTTCCTTCATTAGTTATAATCTCATAGGTAGTCAAAATTCCATGAAGTCCATCTATGTCTAGCTTATCCAAATCTTGCATCTCTTCTACTGTTGACACCTTAGAGTAAAAATTATGAGTTAGTGATATCAATAATTTTTCAAAAAATTTAGATTATTTCACCTCTTCTCCCAATCCTCTAATGACATTGAAAACTTCATCAACCTTCAAGAGGTAAGATGCAATTGTTTCACCTTCAGACTTTCAAACTATCTTTGGTGGATCTGCAACTTGTCCATCTTCACCATGGTGTCTCTTTCATATATTATCTTAAATTTATCCCATATATATTTTTATGATACACAATTCATTACCTTCATAATATTTTCTTCTAATAAGCCACAAATAATGGAATTTATTGCATTGGAATTATTTTCACTAGCCTTCTTACCTACTGCATCTATTGGTAGAATATGAAGAGTAATATAACCATCCACAACCAACTAATAGATATCATGTCCTTGTGACATCAAATATATATTCATCCTAACATTCCAAAATTCATAATTATATCCATTGAATAATGGATCCTTATTGGTAGAGAAACCACCTTGAGCTTGTTGACTAGCCATCCTTGTTTCTAGGATCTCTTTTAGGCTTTTAGACTTACTTCAAAGGACCAAGTTTTGATACCAAATATTTGAATAAAATTTATTGATAATGAGGGTTAATAAATCTTCAAAACTTTTTTATAAAATATTACTTAAGAAATCATATATCATTTAGACAATCATGTACATCTTAGTAAGCATAAGCATCAATCCACAAGAGTATAAAACACATGAACACAATATATATGTGAGAAACCCTCAAGGGGAGAAAACACACTGATGATGATAATGAAATATATTCCTATAATACAAAAACCAACTTTAGTGAAGCACCAACTACACATGTAGTATCAAGCCCAACTAGCTAAGCACCAACTCAATTGGGCTTTAGCAAGTACCCACTTTCAAGGAGGCATCAACCCCCTAGATGACTCAATTTCAACTCAAAAACATTAAAAACTTGATATAAAATTCAAAATACCTTATTTATTATACAAAAAATTATGATCTCCTTCCTCATTTCTTCACACACTTATTTCCCTCTCAAAACTAGTCTCTAACCTTCTTTGATCAACTAGCCCTCTTCTTGACTTGATTAGGTCATATGATCTTAATCCTAATACTCAAAACCTCTATCAAATGTTCATAATTTATCCTATATACGCTTATGATGGTATTAAATACCTCCTTCTACTCTAAAATAAATATTCTTGTTCGCTTACTCACTTTATACACCCTAATAGGCCTTAAATTGCCTAATATTTATACAAATTATATGCCCATATCCTTCTTAGTCAACCAAAAACCTTTACCCCCTTAGGTTATTTATTAAGTGAATATTATTAAATCTCATAGACATGTATTAAAAAAAAAATTAGTCCCTTTAGGTCTGAACTTTCTCAAATA
Organism: Torreya grandis; assembly: GCA_037957365.1. Lineage (NCBI taxonomy): Eukaryota > Viridiplantae > Streptophyta > Pinopsida > Cupressales > Taxaceae > Torreya > Torreya grandis. The sequence goes on from JARHVA010005240.1 coordinate 67,117, forward strand.
GGCCTTATCTCTCCTTTAGATCTCATGGAGACCTAATCCCATTAGGCCTACTTAGCACACATTGCCATTTTTATCTTCTTGGAGAATATTAAAACAATTTGAATGTTAAAAAAACATAATATTAAATCCCAATTTACCCTTTATAATATTACTTATGCTCCATATTACTTTTTATCTTAAACCACTACTTGGAGCACATCATTAGTACTGCTCATATTAGGCCTGTGTATACCTATAAATTTTATCTTGAACAATTAAATCATAAACATAAATTTTCCAAAAATACATGGAAAAAAATAAATATAAATAATAAAAATGACCTTAGGATCATCACCATATGTTTTTTTCTTCATAACTTAAGACAAAAGGGCTCAAACCCTTCTCTCTAAGTAATTCACTCAGAACTACCAAGTGGTCTCAAAACATAGTCATGGAACCTTGAAATTTTAACACATATAGGAACACACATAAGATATTAAAATGTATGAAAATGATCTTAAATCATACCTACATTAACATTAATTAAAAATTTCATAATAACTAATGACAAATATTGGTCTTACAGACCAATCTATTGACCTCCTCTCTTAGAGACCTTACTCAATCAAACAAACCATTTTGGCTTTAATGTTCCAACCTCTTATAATAAATCCCAATGTTTTTTAAATAATTTATATGTAATTCAAGTTAAAAAAAACATAATGTTCTTTATATGCTTTATCTAAGGTTATAGAGCCTCTAATTCATCATTTCAACTCGCTTACCTAGATCTACCAGTTTGCCTTGAAGACCAGTCATGGTGATTTTAACCTATAACACTTATATGATGAATTAAAAGGAATATTGATGTATTTTTGTGATATTATTAAACCATTAAGTAAATCTCAAATATAAATATACCATATTCAAGTGACAATATTGTCTTACAAACTAATCTCACAACCTTACACCTTCATTGTCTTATTTGCAAAAGACAGGTCAAATTATGAGCAACATTATCAACATATCTACTAACCTTAAATAAATATATCCAACATTACCATTTATTATAGGTATTTAAAAACTTATCCACTCACTTGGATTCATCCCTAATCTATGACAACACATCCCTAATCAACTTCTCACTTCTACTTGGTTTTCTCACTATCTTCATCATTAAGTCTTTTAGCAATAGGTCAACTTATATGACTGATTTAGATCATCTAAAGACTATAACCTATCTAAAAACCACCATGAAAATTAATTTAAATTCTCAATATTCAATCTTCATTCATTTATCAACTATCACTTTTTCAATTCTAATTGCTACAGTAAATCTCTGAGAAACAAGGCTTTTCCTGTAGGTTTCACTCACTCACCTGACAAACCAATCACACCTAGAGGTTAATGAGAGATTTTAATATAACCTCCAATAACTTATATATACATTAAAAACCATTCTATGTTATTTTAATGAATAACTTTTTCATCAGTTCAATGTTAGGGTTTTAGATAGGTTTAACACTATTTATGGTGTTAATGATTATTCATAAAGCTTATATTATTATTCTTTAAACCAATTCTTATAACTTTGAGTTAGGATAATTCCCCATATACCATGAACATATTAGGTTCCCATGCAAAGGTTACATGTTCCAATGAGTACTTGAAATTTCTTCTTAGGTTGAGAATCTTTCATTCTATGTACATAAGAGACCTCAAAACCACATTTCATGCCTTTTCTCACAAACTTTGAACTTAGAATTAGTAAAAAAAACCTTTAAAAAATGTCATTCCTCTTTTATTTGTCATTTTTTCATGATTATATTTAAATATTAAACTCATACGTCGTTTGGCCACTATCTCTTTGTTTGCTTGCTTATATCTTGATCTGCAAATCACATTAGGTATTTAAACTAACCTTAAAGTCTCTTTGCATGTGTTCTCCACATAATATACATGATAAATAAACATATTAATTATCATACACTAATTTTAATAATTCATAATCCACAACATCTCATATCACCTCATTAGGTCTGGCAAGGTCTAGAACTAGTCTAGTTGCATGTTAAGTTAATAGGTCATACCCTTGTAGGCTCACTTTGAGACTTTCATGAGTGATCTAGTGTCTTGTATGAATGCTTAGTCATCATAAAATATCCACTAATTCTTATGTGTATCCATCTCACTAGACTACCAACCTCATACCTTTTCACAAGATCTCTTCATGCGATGACCAATGCCATGATTAGGCTTTTCAAGATACCTAGTACTCAAAACATGCTTACCATGACCTAATCATCAAACCTATTTGTGAAAATACTTAAATTAATCAGTATAAATTTAATCATGAAATTTACCTTAGAATAATCATTAGGTTGCCTTCAAATTCTCTCTTAATATAAATGCATTAGGTTGCCTTCAAATTCTCTCATGTCACATGGTTCATATCTAACTGACCACTCACCATGTATCTTTACCAGATGCACCTTGACATAAATGACATCAACCTTGACCTTGACATCAATGATATAAACCTTGACATCAATGATATAAACCTTGACATTGACATCAATGACAACACTTCCCAACCTTTGGATTTTTGATTTCCTAATTTACTCTCATTTTATCCATTTTTTTTTGGTCTTTTGGTTCTAAGCATTTAACACCTTAGCTTACCAATTGTCCAAGTCACTTATTCAGTTACATAAAGTTCATTTATTTTTATTTCACTATGATTTTTTACTTTTTCTCTTTAGTTTTGTATCCTTAGGGTTTGTCCAAATTAGTAAATACACCATCCACGATCAAAACTACAAATATAGTAGACAACCATACAGTGATAAAGTAAGACAAGGTATTTATATAATACTTCCAATCATTTCCTACTATCATTTCAATTTTGAAATTTTAATTTATGATTTTTACTATAATTTATAAGCTCAGCATTATGTGTTGTTATGTTCTTTCTCAAAGCACCATCCCATGTTTTAGATTAAGGTAAAAACAGGTTTTGAAGGGATCCCGAAACCCAAGTACAAGGAAAGAAAGATAAAGCATCAATGACCACAGGCAGAACCTAAAAAATACTACAGAGAAGTAGCAAAAATAGGTTTTATATGGACCTAAAACCACTAGAGAGACCACCGATCAATACCCAAATTTAACATAGATCTGGCTACACCATAGACAGAAGATTACAAAAAGAAACAAGAGAACAGGACCAGAAAACATAACCAACAAGAAGAACCAGACTATTCTTCCAGTTCCAAAATCATTTTCACAGTTTCTTTACCTTTCTCAACAGTATCTAGAGTGGTAGTTGCTGCCAACTTGGCTCCCTCTTGTGTAGCCTTCTTTCTTGAGCTTTGTCTCATCCTTTTGCTAGGCCCCTCCAAGGATTTGGTCTCCTCGTTAGCTCTTTTTCCAATATTGACAGCTGCAGCACAAATGTTGGATGTTACTTCCTCCATTTTTGTTTTGTTCTCCTTAATGAGTTCCCAAAGGTTATTCTCATAATATTTGAGCTTGATGGGGATATCTCTTATCTATTTTTCCATGTTGTTAATTTTGTTCCATGCAGCTTTCTGGTTATCTTCCATAACTTCCACTTTCCTTTTGAGATCCTTAATCTCCTTACACATCCAAGAATCAAGTTGGACAGAAGCCTCTGCTTTGCAATTAACCCAACTCATAGGTGTGTGCATTCCATCATTCTGCCTTTTCTCTCTCCATTCCTCATAATTCTTATTGGGACTGTTCTCACCTTCTTCAAAGTGATCCTCTCGGCCCCTTTGATACTGTTCTTTTGTTCCAATTTGAATTTCCATGTCCATTTCTTGATTGTCATCCTGAACAGCATTTTCCCTTTCATTTCTTGAAACAGGGTCCTCAACAGGGCCATCCTAGACAATATCTTCCTCCGACACTTTCTGATTTTCCTCAGTTTCTTCTTTACTATTTTTAGATTCCTCCTCTTTGCTGACTCCTTTCTCATTCTTCTCTTGACATTCTTCATCCTCATTTGAATTTGTATTCCAGCTCTCAGTTCCTTCTTCTTCCTCCAAATTTTTCTCCCTAGGTTTATCAATTCTCTCCTGTTCTGTATCTTCTTCTACATTCTGATTTTTGGCGCTAGGAAACTTGATTTTGTCTTTCCCTTTTACAATTTCACTCTTTCTGCTCCTAGACTCCTTATTTTTCCCCTGGTTAGGGTTTTTAACCATAGCTTTATTCTTGCAGTAGCCTTCAATTAACAGAATTAGGCCTTCATGCAGGATGGGACGCATTTCCTTCTTCCTGTGAGCAAATAAACTTTGGACCAAAGAGAAGTGTAGGTAAAAGGGAAAAGACAATCTTACCTTGTGTCTGAAATGATTAAGGAAAACAAAGTGGAATTTATGCACTCTCTTGCTTCTTCTGTCCAGGATGAAATACTCCCTTATATAGCATAAGACATCCCTCCATATCCCCTTAATCTATTCCAATTCATATAAATCCCCATTCTTGACCAGCTTCTACTCTTCCACATCCATCTTGGGGAACTTACAAAAGGCCTCGTTCGAAATGCTTGTCTGCTTGGAGAATTTAAGTCCATCCGTAGGCAGCCCTGTAACCTCTGCTATAAAATCCTCTGTTAGGTTCACTATGATACCATGCAAAGTGACCCTTTCATCAATCCAATTTTTGAAAAAAACCATAGTGATATGCGGTTTTGACCCATGGAGCCTTTCCATATAGTTCACGACTTTTCCTTTCTGCAGAATTCTCCAAACATCTTGTTTCTCTCTCCATTCATCACAGTTTTTGGGTTCCTGCTTCCTTGGTTCTCCCTTCCTTTCATGAGCCATACTCATTTCCTTTGAAACCCAGTCACTATGAACTTTACAATGATCCCACCTACTGCCAATTTGATTTAAAAGTCGGCTTTGTTTGGGCACGTTCAAGATCCGCTTCTCACTCTCAAGAGCCTTCCTCTTTAATGATTGTAGACCTTTCCCCACCAAGCCACTCCTCTAACTCATTATATTTCTATTAAAATCTAATATTTCCCTCCTTTGCATGAGTTGCATCATGAAGAATGAGTGCCCTCAGTTCCACATTATTTTCTAATGTTTCCTGCCACCTTACTTTTTGTCTTGTTCGGACTGCACAGTTTGCTAACCAATCTGCAACTCCATTGGCTTCATGATAGGTGTGGGTTATAGTCACTTTATCAAAAAAATTATTAAGGTTTTCATCTCCATTACCATAGCCTCTATAGTCCAAGACATAGTATTTTTATTGTTAAGAATATTTATGATGTTCAATGAGTCCCCTTCTAGCCATAATTTGGGATATCTTGAATCCATAGCTATTTTGATGGTCTAAAGGGCAGCAGTAGCTTCGGCAATGTGACAATTCGATTTACCAATGGGGATTGCAACAGCATCAATTACCTTTCCCGTATGGTTTCTCAAGACTCCACCACAACCTGCATTCCCCAGATTCCCTTTAGCAGCTCCATCAAAGTTTCCTTTAATCCACCCTTGAGGGGGAGCATTCCATGTAACTCCTAATCTGGGATTATCAGGTTTACCTTTAGAATTTTCCATACTTAAGGGATTATCCACTTGGAGAGTTGAGCTTGGATTCTTTTGTGATAAAAAATTCTCCTTAATAGCTCTAATGATGTTCTATCCTACCACCCATCCAGGGAGTTCTTTATTTCTAAAGATTCAATTATTTCTTTCCTTCCATATTCCCCACCAAATATGGGGAAGAGTAAGTTTCCATAAAAAAATTACTTCAGAATTCTTGGAGGGGTAGTACCATCTTTTAAGAGATAATTCCACATTTTTATGATGGATCCATGCGATGCCCCATAGATTGAGGATCTCTTTCTAGACTAGCTATGTAAAAGAACAGTTTATGAATAAATGATCTCTATCTTCAAGGCCCTTCTTACAAAGAATACACCTATTCACAATATATATTCCTCTTTTCTGTAAATTGTCCAAAGTTAAGATTTTGTTTTGGAGAAGGGTCCAGAAAAATATTTTGATTTTAGGGATGAGCCCCTTGATCCAGGCCTTCATCCACAGCGGTTTATTGCCATTTCCCTTTGAAGTGAAAATGGAAGAAACTTTAAACTGTCTACTTGGATCATTGTGCCAAACAATCTTATCTTCAAGATTAGGGTATAGAGATATAGCATTTAGGGATAGTTGAATATCCTTGAAATCTTGATCATAATCAATGAGGTTCACCCAGGAGTTGTTCTGCCAGTATTGGTTAACCATTATTCCCACTCTTTGCTTGCAACGGTCTATAACATCTTTATCTTGGATTTCATCTTGCAAAGGTTTTCCTTTTAACCAAATATCTTCCCAAAATTTCACCTTTTTACCATTGCCAACTTTCCAGGAACTTCATTCTTCTAAAACATGTTTAGTCCCCTGGACTGCCCCCATATGGTAGAAGGATGGGAAATGTCAAGATTAGAAAAGAATTCAGGGAGTGACTTTGCCTTAAATAAGTATTTGTGCTTCCATATTTTGCTCCATTCTTTATTTTCCTGATAAACCCTCCAACCCTGCTTAGCTAAGAGAGCTGTGTTCATACTTCTAATTTTCCTTATTCCTAGTCCACCTTCCCTGACAGGTTTACAGATGTTATCCCATGCTATTAAAGGCATTCTTCTTTTCTCCTCAGTACCTGACCAAAGAAAGTTTCTCTAAATTTTTTCAATAGCTTCAACAAATTTAGTGGGGATTTTGAAAAGACTCAAAGCATACATGGGTATGCTTTGAAGACTTGCTTTGAGGAGGGTGAGCTTTCCAGCTTGGCTTAGAAAACTACCTTTCCATCCCGCTAATTTCTTACTAAATTTGTTAATTAGTCCTTCCCAGAAAGCTTCAGGAACTTTCATCCCAAAAGGGAGACCAAGGTAAGAGGAAGGAAAAGATCCTATGGAACATTCAAGGATTTTTGCTATTTTGTTCTGCCTGTGACTTGGGGTATTAGTAAAGAATACTACACTTTTGTTCCAATTTATTAGTTGTCCAGAGGCAGAAGAATATAAATTTATAGCTCCCTTTAAAGTTCTAGCTTTTGTGACTTCAGATTGCCCCATGAAGATAGTGTCATCAACAAATTGACCATGGGAACATATTAAAGGATGCGAAGAGGGTTTTAGGCCCTTAAATAAACCTTTACAAACTAAGTCCCCTAAGTATCGCCCCATACTGTCAGCCATAATTATAAATAGAATAGGGGAAATAGGATCCCCCTGTCTTAATCCCCTTGATGGATTGAAAAAATGAGACGAACTCCCATTTACCAACACAGCAATAGAAGTAGTAGATATCAACTGCTTGATCATATCAACCACTCTTTGTTCAAAGCCAAAGGCAGTAAGGCTATTAAAAAGGAATAACCAATCCACCCTGTCATATGCTTTAGCAATATCCACTTTCATTATGAACCCCTCATTGTTTGAGCTGAATAGAGAGTGAATATTCTCATGCGTCATTATTACAAAATTGAGGATTTGTCTGCCTAGAATGAATCCATTTTGCTGATCAGCTATTATCAGCGGGATCACTTGAATTAATCTGGTTGTTAGAACTTTGGATATTATCTTATAAAAGGAGTTGCACAGGCTAATCTGTCTAAACTGATCAAGACTGTCAGCTCCAGCCTTTTTTGGAATCAGACACAGAAAAGTGGCATTAACTTCCTTCAGCATCTATTTGGCTCCAAAGAATTCCTTCACCGCATTACTGACATCTTTGCCAATAAGTTTCTAGAGCTTTTGAAAAAAGAACATGGGAAAACCATCTGGTCCAGGTGCTTTATCTCCTCCTAAAGATCTAACTGCTTTGAAGATTTCCTCCTCCTTAGGTATGGAACATAACATGTTATTCTGCTCCTTCGAGACCAAAGGAGGAACCATGCTTAGGATATCAGCCTGACTTTTCAAGTTGATGCTTCTATCAGCCTTCATCAGGGAGGAGAAAAATGAAAGCATTTCCTCCTTTATTTCCTTTTCCTTTGTTATCTTCTGATCCCCTTTTTTCAAGTGTTGAATATGAGTTTTAGCTTTGTGTTTCAGAGTGGAAAGATGGAAAAACTTTGTATTTTTGTCTCCTTCTTTCAACCATTGCACCCTAGATCTTTGTCTCCAATAGGTTTCTTCCTTAGTTATAATATCTTGGTATTGAACCAATTGTTCACTTTCTTCTCTATGGAAGTCAGAAGTATAGCCATTTTGCTAAATTTTTTCCTGAATTCTACTAATTTCTTCCTTAATAGTCTTCTTTTTCTCAAAGATATTTCCAAAACAATCCTTATTCCATTTCTTAACTTCCTTTTTAACATTTTTGAGCTTGGAAGCAACTCTAAAGAGAGATGTTCCCTCAATAGGTATATTCCACCACTCTTTTATTTTGCTTTCAAACTATGGGTGCTGCATCCACATCTTTTCAAATCTGATCAGATGATTCTTTTTCTGGTTCAATTTGACTGTTGTGAAAATAAGAGGGAAATGATCTGAACCTATTCTATGGCATGCTTCCAACTTACAAGTGTAATCTTTTGTCCAGTCTGGGGAAATGAGAGCCCTATCAAGCTTGGCCTGTATACATTCATTATCAAGTCTCTTATTGCTCCAAGTATACTGAATTCCTTGCAGCTCCACATCCATTAAGCCTTATTTACTTATAAACTCCATGAGATCAAATCTCCCTTCCATTTGAATAGTGTTACCACCCTTTTTCTCATAATCATAGAGAGGAACATTAAAATCTCCCATTATAATCCATCACCCACAATAATCTTTGCCTCTGAGATTTGAGAAGGTTTCCCAGACCTTTTTCCTTTGGTTCTTGGCATTGGGAGCGTAGATATTTACAACATACCATCTTTCCTTTTGGTCAAAACTAGATATTTTAACAGCCAAAAAAATTTTACTTTCCATCAAAATAGAACCAAAATATTGGTTTTTTTTTCCATAGCACCATGGTTCCCCCTAAAGCACCTTCAGAGCTGCTGGCCTTAATAGTATAATTTTAAAAATCTTTGATCTGTTCTGCTTTCTCTTTACTCATTTTGGTTTCTTGGAGCAGAAGGAAGTCCGGCTTTTGCTCTCTGACAAAATTCCTAACTAAATCTACTTTGTATATGCTATTTAGCCCCCTAATATTCCAGCTAAGAATTCTCATTAGTTTTTATTGTTATGGAGCCATTTCGGTAGGGTTGCCTGCTTTCCATCTGCTATATTGTGCTTGCTTTCCATCTCTCTATTCCTCTTTGCAGATTTTTTCCCAGGTTTATCTAGAGATCCTACATCCAGTTTTAATTTGGCTTGCGATTCAGTTCCTTTTCTTTCTTTGTTCCTAAGAGGACCATTTCCTTTCGCACTGCCATTTCTCATCGCCATGTGTTTTGTATTGTTCTTTTTTCTCACCTTTTATCTTTTGGTTTTTTGAGTTTTTACCAATCTCTTTCTTTTCTTCTGCCATTAGGGCCTCTTTTGCTGGAGTGTTATTTTCATCCTTTGATGCCTCTTGCTTTTCCCCCATCTGGGCTTCACACATCTCTCCTTCTATATTATTCCCCCCTTCAGGTAGTACTTCTCCTTCCTCTAATCCTTCAATATCCTTTACCTTAAGAAGTTGATTTTCTAAACTTTGGGTATTCTAGTTTAGAAAATTAGCTTCTTCTTCTGTTAAATGATCTAGTTTTTTGTTCTCTGATTTCATCCCCTTCTCTTCCATTAGGGGACTAGATTTTTTAATAGGGGCTCTATTGCTCCTAATAAATTTAGGTCGCCATCTTCTTCTGTTGCAAAAATTTTATCCTCTTCTGTGTGTAGATCTACTAAAGCTTCTTATTTCTTCCCTATCTTTCGATAGTCCTCTTTTACCTTCCATATTTTCTTTTGTTGAATCTTTATATTTTTCCCTTCCTAAAAATTTCTTGGATGGGATCTACCCCTGTTGGGGCAATTCTTGACCCAATGCCCCTATTTCTTACATGCATAACAAGAATTTGGAAAATCTTCAAAGACAATCTCTTGGGTTTTCTTACCAAGCTTAGAAATTAATTCTACATTTTTTGGGAGATGGTTCAAGTCTGCCACTTTAACATAAATTCTAGCACTTTGGAGTTTAGTTCTTGAAGTCGTGGTGTTATCCACAGCCACTAACTCACCAAATGAGCTAGCAATTCCATTAAAAATGTCCTTATGCCAAAATTCTAATGGAAGACCAAGCAGTCTAGCCCATATAGGGGTAGTTAAGAAGAAAGATTCTAATAAATCCATTTCTGGTTCCCATTTCTTGATTGTAAGAGTGCATTTTCCAAAAGACCAAGGCCCTTCACTAAGAACCTTATTCAAATATTCTTTACAATTGAAGATAAAAGAGAAAAAACCATTCACCATTGGTGTAATGTCTACTTCTCCATGTACAGTCCATTTATTTTTGATCATAGATCTGAGTGAATCTATATTTGGTCTAGCTCCTAGAAACTTTCCAACTAGGGTGAGTTCCATGGATGATACTGAGAAATCAAGTAGAGGGTCTGGGATAAAAAATTGAAACTCACCTTTCTCCCAGCATGATTTAGAAGTCACTGGTGGGAAAAGGGATTTCCCTGTTGGTTTTTTCCCAAACGACGACCAGGTCCTTTGTTCGGGGGGCCCTGTCTGTCTTTTAGAGTTCTTTTCTTTTTTATATTCAGCTTTATCTTTTGCTTTCTCCGTGTACTATTCTAATGCACTTTTCAATGGTGAGTTTTCGACCCCACTATAGGGCTCGTTAGCAGATGAAAACCTTCTTTTGTCTGCATCAGTCAGTAAACCTGACCCTCCACATTTTCCTTCTTCCTCTGTTGTATCACCAGGATCTATTCCTCCTGCCAAATTCTCCCTGATTCTTTTCCCACTCATTCCAAATTCAAATTGTCTCATTCAATCGCACCATCCCATGTTATAATTATGTGACATATGATGATCTTTAAGTAAGGTATATGTATACACACAATATTTTTAACTTTATCACTTAATTATGGTTTATCTCTTGTATAAACTAGTTGAGTCTAAATATATATGAGTACACACCTTAAAAGATGCACTAGGGAATGGGCTAGTAGACCTTTGGTGCTTCACAAGATTATTGACTCCTATCATTACCTAAAACCATTAAAAACTACTTTTATCCAACTCCATAAATAATTAAACCAACTTATACACTCCTCTAATTAATTCACATTGTTAAATAGCCCTACTTAGGAATACACCCCCTTTATTCATTTTTTGACTATGTCAACCCAGTCAATCTTATTGGGAATTCAGTGCATGTTATAAAACTTTGTCGGCTCAGTCAACCTAGTTTGAGGCCTACTGGCTCTATTTCCCACCAAATAAGATTGACCTAGTTAACCTTATCGATGAAATTCTTAGGAGGGTTTGGGTTAAATCCTTGGTTATAAATACCCCCTTAACATCATTTATAAGAGGGGATCATCATTTACCTATCATTATAGCTTGAAAATATGTTTATATTATCATTTTATGATTTCATTACTTAGGGTTTTGCCTTGGAGTAGTAGCATTCATCTTGTGGAGGTGTTGGATGAATAAGAGAAGTCTTGTAACCTAGATCTAATATATCCTTGTGATCTTTACAAGACAAAACAACCTCTTACAAAGTACCATTAGCCAAGGGATAAATTGAGGCATGATGAGTTCATTCCAATAAGGTAAGTATTCATAGCTCTTAATTTTGATATGTAGATGTTTATAAACTAATGGATCAAATGACATCTCTCACTACTTCAATTAATTCTATAGTTTCTTGAATAGAATAGAATTTTGTTTTTATATATTTATGGTCTTTTCCCCTTTGTACCATAAGCTTTGGTGATCATTATATTAGTTTGTATGTTCATTTACTAGATACCTTGTATGTTCATTTAGTGGATAAGCTAATTTAATTTCATTACATTATAATACCTATCTAGGGTTATTGCATAATGTCAGCTGACTAGATGCCTTGAAAACCTCTCCTTTGGTATTATGTAGTGAGAGATCCTTTAGTTAGGTTTAGTGGATCCATAATTAGTCATGACCCTAATATAATAAAATATTTCTATCAGATTGTTAGTTGATTACCTTATTCAATCTTAGATATTAATAAGTAGGATAAGTTATAGATCTATCTTATTTTTCTTACATATATTATCCACCATTCCCCATTATGATAGGTCAACATGAGTATAAAATCATGCCTTCCATATAGGCCATGGTTGCACACATAAACTCATTTAATCTCTTTATTAATGAGAAAATGGAATGGGATATTTGGGGAAGGGTGAATGATCATGTGGAATAATATATGTCTAGAATAAACATAATTATCATCATGAGAGAAACCCAAATGATGTCAACCATCTCAACCCTACTGATGATGTCGAGGTGATTGTTAAATTCAAATTAGTGTGAATTCACAAGGTGCAATAAGAATAGCCCCAACCCATGTTGGAAGATAGGTTTAATCATCCATAATATATTTTTGAATTCCCAAAAACTATTGGGAGGCTCTCCAAACTTATATCACAAGGGGTTCCTACAGTGGCCACTTCATCAGCTTTTGCATCAACTTCAATAACACTAAGGTATTAAAACCTATTGCTACCCATGCCCTTCATTTCTATAGTAAATATGGGTCCTAGCATTGTTCCCCTCCATATCAACCTCTAACATCCCTATAGATTTTTATTCCCACCTCAATCACATCAAGGTAATAAGATTCATCTCCTAGTTTTCCAGTCTAGGGTCAACCTTCCCTGAATTCCCCTTTACTACTTCTCATGTGGTTTCCCTTACTTATTTAGACTACCCCATAACATTTAATTCTTAAATTATTAGTTTTCATCATTATTCCCCTAGTTTATGTTGAACCAACATAGCCTAATAATTCAATTATTCCTAGCCTATCCCTTGTGATGTGTATGGTCTCTATAGTGCTCCACTTTCCATCCCTGTAATCACAATGGCTCCTATAACTTTGGTTTCATTGATTGCTCTAGTTTTCATTAAAATTATTTTGATCAAAATTGTGTAGGTATTCCCTCTTTTTATATCCTTTAGTGCTCCAATGAGTTTAATTGCATTGACCATGGGAAACCCACCAAATTCATGTGTTAACATGATGTAGACCATGCATATCTCTACACCTCAAGATCCTTATAGATCCACTCCTTCAAGTGTTGCAACATAGAAAACAAGCCATCAATATAATCCTACCAAACTTCAAAGTTTTATTACTCCCAAGACATTAATACAACCTCTTCCTACACTTGTAACATCATCTTGGGCCTCCCTCCCTCTCACAACTAGTCCCCTAGGAATTGGCTTCAATAGGCCCATTTAATATTTTATGGTGAATACTCAACTCTCAAGTATCATTAGTCCTAAAGTTTATATGGCTTATGACGAATTGAGATCACACTTTTTCCCATGGGCATCTCCCTTGGTTTTTCCTCCATTTTCAGCCATGCCTTCCCCTCTACATTCCATCTCATTTTATTTCCCTCCATCATTCTTACCACATCCACCCATGCCTCTACCAACCAATTCATATATTATTATCTTCAATAGCCATAAGACTAAAGGAGGGGTAAGGGTGAATTAGTCCCTCATAATCCCAAGGATCATAGAGAATTGAGATGGTCTACCATGGGAACCTAGACATCCAACTCTAATTTGATATAGGATGAGGAGGGTGATGTCCCAAACCTTTACACAAGATGAAAACCTAGTTGTGTGGAGAAAAAAGCAAGATATTTTCTCCCTCATTAATAAGAGGACCCAAACTAGAGAGGATAAAATTATAGAGGACCTTATCTCTATGGTGTGAGCCACAAATGAACTAATAAAAAATCTCATGTAGGACCTCAAAGAATAAGTGAGCACATTAGAGTCCCAAGTCAAGAGTTCATTGTAAATTGGCATGATTGGTAAGGTGGAAATTTTGATTTTAGATTTTTTTACAACCTTTAATGAGGTAATTGGATCTCTTAAATATAGTATTAAGTTCTTCCAAAGATCATAGCAATACCTAGTCTAAATAATAAGGACTAACAACTAATGTAAAATGATGTTTGTGATTGTCAACAAGGAGATGTTCCTAGATCTCATAGTCATACCCTTCATAGATCTCAACTTATATTAAAAATTTATAGGGAGAATGAAAACCATGTTTGATGATTGGCTCAAGGACATTCAAGTAGCCATTGGGCCCTTGAAAAAATAAGAGACTATATCCTTGCTTACTTCAAGGAGGTGAGCATAACTATTTTCTTCCATCCTGATGGCACTTTGATCGACACAAATGAGTTTGGATTCCACCTCCAACACTTTAAAATAATCATGAGGAAGAAAGTGTAAAAGGATAATAAGGATAGATACCAAGTTATTATGGAACATTCCATGCAATCCACAACCAACATCATCCAAGTCAATGCAATAAAGGTTTCTCTTGAGGCACCTAAAAATGCACATGATAAATTATTGATGCAAGCAGAATTTTTATTCACAAAACCACCTATCAACCTACCCAAGATTAATATAGAGGCCAATCTCATTGTATGTGATATAAAATCTCAATAAGTCACCCAGATTAAATTTGGAAGTGGTCCCCCTCTTAGCTCTAGTTGATGGTCTTGTTGTTCTTCTTATTGTCCTAAAATGCAAATTTGTTATCTTATTTTTTGGGTCTCTTTTATTTTGTCTCTTTTGGGTATGTCATTGTGATGTTGTAACATTTTTTCCATTATGGATTTAAATGGGATTCCATGAAAATAGATATTATATCTCCTCTCATTTCTATAAATATTGCCATTTAATGTTTTCTTAAGGTCATAATTTTGTAATAGAAGGCACAATTAATCAATATGCTTATATTTTTTCATTATATTAGTTTTCATTACATTTTGTCATGTCTACATTATGGATGCCTTCCCATATTTTGTGGTGAAGTGGATAATATTGATGTAAAATAGTATGATATGGGTCTTTATGCAATACGTGTCTAATTAGGATGATTTTTATGCTATTATAATTAATTTCTATGTTTTATCTTATTTTTTAAAATAATTACAATCTTGTGTTTTATAACAACAATCTTGTAAGGGTTCTTTTGCAGAGTAAAACTACTATAACTGAACATTTGATGCTTCATTAAATTACCTTCCTTGTATGGATAAAGTTTTATCTGATGTGAAAATCAGCATACAATGGTAAAACTATAGTTGGGCTCATAGATGATCTTAGACGTTGGTGTCTCCATACTCACCCAAGAGATCTTCTCTTTCTACCTTACCCTTCCCCCTTTTTTTTTTGGTTTTTTTAGTTATAACTTTAAATTAAACTCCATGTATTTATGAGTTTATTTTACTATATTAGTGAGAGTATGGATTATTAGATTGGTATGTGTGTTTAAATAGTGTTGAGATTTTGATAGTAACAGTGCATATTTCAAAGATTCATTCCAAGTAAATTACATAATATAGCCTAATAATTATAACTCATGTCCTTGACTGCATCAGTACTAGTCCTAAAATTATAGGGTGAAATACCCTTAAGTCTCTCTATACATTTGAGTGTACCTAGTTCAATAGGTAAATTTTGAGACCCCAACAATCCCAAAAGGGCCTCAAGTTGATTTAGTTCTTCCTCCTAGGTTGAGTGTGTGAAAATTGACTTTTTTATAAGAATAAAACTAGATACATTACTTTGAATGATTGACAATGAGTTCTCTTGTCCTACATTAAAATGAATTCATACTTGGCCTATGACTATTATTATGCAACAAAATTGAAATTGAAAAGATGAGTGTTATTTTTCTCAATGTGTAATAGAATTATCAAGTGATTGTTAGATGTGTTTGGATAGTCCTTGATCTACTGAGATAAAGGAACATTTTGAATATTTATATTAATTTACCTTATTAAAACTGTAAGAGGGGTAAAATAAAACATCTAAAATTTAATAAGTTGTCATTGGAGCATGGAGGACAAGGCCATAGTACAATGCTATCCAACCTAGTGTGATCTTGTCCTAAAAAGGCAAATACTATTAGAAATGGTTTGTTAGGAGTTTTTAATAATAGTATGGATGTTTTAATGATGTTTTGAGTATATTTAAGGTAATGAATAGAATATTGGGTGATCCCATAGATAATACAAGCTAATGGGGTGGAAAACAGACCAAGTAAGGATAAAGATGTCAAGATTAAACATTATCAAGTAATTAATGATTAAATTTGAGTGTTTACATTTGGCCCCACTTTATTCTAGTGAGATAATGAAGTGAAATTGATAAATTAAAGTATATTCAAACCTAAGTGTGTATACACACTTTATATTTTTATGTGAAGCTTGATCCTGCAATATTCTCAATATAAATCCTACAAGAATTTACTGAAAGTAATTATTGTCCATATTTAAAAATTAAAAATATGAAACTTACAATTTTATATTTGAAAATAGAGCAACGAAAGTATAACCTGAAAGACTACAAAATATAATCTTCCTATAACTTGAAATTGGATAAGTTTGTGTGCCCTTTATTGAGGCATTTGGAGAAATTTTGATTTTATGGTGAATTTAGTGTGATCAAGTCTCAATTTTAAAACTAGTGAAATCCCTGGAGTTATAAAAAATGTATTTTCCAATGATCATTTGAATGCGTAGAGTACTATATAAATTTGAAAGGGGTGGAACCACCACATGTGACTCACTACTTTAAAACTGAAGAAGGGGAGGAACCACCAAAGGGATCTCACTAAATTTCAACCATGGATGTTGAGTGTCAATAAAATCTAATATGGTCCACTTGTAACATTTAAATGAATCACACCACTACAAATGGATCTAGATTCTATTTGAAATTTTACAAACTTTTGAACTCTTTAACTTTGAAACTTTTGAAATTTGAGATTTTCTATGTGTTAACTCAAACATGAGGAAATATTATGCCCCCTATATTGTGTTGAATATATACTTAATGCCATTGAAGTTGTGATTTTTTAAACTTGTAACTTCTAAATGAAATTGCTTTGTACATGATCATGTATATGGATCAAGTATATGTGAATTTGTATTTAAGTAACTATAGTAATGAGTGCACATGCATATCATATTCCCCTATGATCTAAAAATTCTAAATCATGTTGTAATTTTGAAATTATATATTGTCATAAATCTAAAATTTATTTCTCATGAGTCTTGAATTCTCAAGACAGTTCCATTGTGATGCCCCTATTTTGAGATGAGGGAAGTAGCCTACAAGTCACTTATATAAAACATGTATTATAATTTAAACTTTGAAAATGTATTGCATCATAATATTGAATATAGCATTGTATTTGCATGTGAAATATGTATTAGATTGATACATTATTGAAGTGGATAAGTAGCATGTGCATGATATGTATCATAGCACAAGAGTAAAAGTAATAATTAGAAGTAATGCATGATGTGAATCATGTAACCCTAGTAATAAACAATAATCATATAAGTAATATCACACAATTTGTATGGAATGTCACACATAAGACCCAGAGGCCAAATACAATAAACATGTGAATGTCACATAAACACACAAGGCCAAGGCTACATGAAAATGGTATGATGATAGCTTAAAATTAATAACATGTAATTATTACACATAAAAGTCCAAGAGACACACACAATAATCAAGTAAGTCCTAACTTATTGTTATTTCCTCAACCTAGAATAGTTATAGGGATATGTGTGGCCAACTTGTGGCTTACATAATATTTCATATTATTTTGTCACATTTATCTAGGATTTTTATATTGTTATTAGGGTCGACATATGGAATAACTATGTCCTAATTAAATTATAAATAAGAGGTAGTGATTAGTATTTGATCATCATATTGTGAATTATGTTCTTATTATATTATTGTGGGGCATATTTATCAAGTATTCTACTCTTTCCTTAATTATTGTTGTGGATCTACTTATATTTCTCATATTCATGCAATATATTATTCTATTGGTGTGAATTATATAATTAATTTCATTGCCCTTATCATGTCATAAATTAATAATTTTGAAATGAAGCATAGAGCAAATGAGGCTAATCTAGATCAACCATATATATCAATGTCATTGTTAGCAAATAGCATATTCATGTAATCACAATGTAAAGTATGAGTGATTAGAAAAATATTTGTATGATATATATCTCAAAATGGTAGAGAAGTTGTGGATAGTTACAACATTTTGAAGTGTTTATGGAGGAAAAAGAGATGCCCCAAAATTAGCAAGGTTGTTGTGTAAAAAATGGAACCTGACATCAAATAACCATCTAATAGTATGTCCTATACCACACTCATATGCCTCTTGAAAAACATTGTGTATTGAAAATTAAAATATGTTTTCTACTTATCAAGAATTAAATAACATATATTAATAAGTAAACCAATAATGTTTGAAATACTTTTAAGAACCTGATTTTGAATTTTTGAAAAGATTTTGAATTTTTTAAATTTTTGACATATATGATTTTTTTTGAGTTTTTAAATATTTGAATGAAATATTGATAAGAATCAAGGCTTATAAAATAAAATAAATGGGAGGGATTCTAACAATCTACAATAAGGTGATAAAGCATAACATGGTAAGATGGAAGGCAAGGAAAATGTCCCCAATGTATGTGTAAATAAGTGATAGTAATGTAGCACAAATGATTGGTATGTAGATAATAATGTACATTACCCCAATGGATAAGAGGTTATGTGTGCTCAAGTAAAATTTAGGAGTAAATATATGGGATCATGTAAGTGAAATAGAAGCCATATCATGAGAGATATGCAATGGTAAGTAAGTGGAATGTTATAGATAAAATGTATTAAAAGCATTGTAAGATATTTTTTTTTGATTGTTCAAATCAGTTTGAAAAATTAATAAGTGCCTAAAGTGAAAATAAATCCAAGGGCTTGAAAAATTCTTGGAATTTGGGATAGAAGAATTATCAATGAATTAGAAACAAAGAAGTTGTGTTTAAAGGGAGATATGAAACTATAGTCCAATGATCCCATCAAGGGGATGCCTATGTATAGGATCTATATCATTTAGATCATACCAATATTTTGTATAATTAGGATCACACTCATCATTGTAATCATTATCATAAGAAAGAAATAACTTCTTAGGTTGTGCTTGAAATTACAATATGCCATTTTGATTGTCATTTGTATTTGTGTATGATAAACTTATTATACCATAGATTGGAGTTTTTTTTTTTTAATTGTGTTGTTTTTTAATATGTTCATCATTGTTAGGATTTTGTATGACATGTTAAACTAAATAAGAATCATGTATTATTCATTGAACACAGGGAAGAGAAATAATTTTTGTTTTGACTTTATCTTTTTTCTTTATGCATGTAGTAAATATAATGTTTGATTCTTTAGTAACTATATTTATATCATTAGAATTTGTATGAATTTTTTTTTTTGGACATGCCTTTATGAGAAAAATTTTCAAAAAGGTCCTTTCTTTCTTATCTTGAATTTGTTCTTGCAACTTTTCTTTTGGTAATTGTTCTTTTCTCAATCTTACTTTTTCATCTCATTCTTTTTGTAACTTTTCTTGCTCTAAATTTATTTTTTGAATATTTTCTTGTTTTACATTGTCCTATTATTTCCATATTTTCTCTTTGTGTTCCTTTTTTACTTGTTGTTTAAGAGATGAAATATAATTTGGTTGTTTAATTGATTTAATTTTTATAGGATCACCACTATCAATGATACTTTGTATTTTATTTTTCAAAGCTAAAAAATTGTGTATGATTCCCATACACTATATGATATGCACAATTATATTTTGATATTAGTAGTGAAAACATAGAAAGCAATGCAATCAACTTGTTTCAAATAATTTATATTAGAATCTCACTTGGACTCTTATTAGCATTTTGTATACTTTTAGAAGCATTAATCATATATATATATATATATATATATATATATATATATATATAATCTCTGTGTGTGTGTGTGTGTATGAGGCACATGATATGTATGTATGTATGTATGTATGTTTTCTATGAGGAACATGATAGATATATATATATATATATATATATATATATATATATATATATATATATATATATATATATCATGTGCCTCATATAAAACATACATGTGTGTGTGTGTGTGTGTGTTTTCTATGAGGCACATGATATTTATATGAATATTTAAATACATGATTGATACTAGTATATTTTGGATTCTTTATATATGTGTTTTTATTTTCAAGTACTATGATCTCTGAACTAAAATATTGATATTGATTTTACAACTCTTCTCTTGATTTTCTCATAGTAATGATTTGATTTTATAGGGATTCACAAGCATAAATATTAGGGATATATGATTGAATAGGAATATAAACACCATCAAGATGAGGTGTGGTAAGGATACGGTATTCCCTTGGTTTTGAAGATTCATTGGATATGTATGAGTTACTTGTTTCTTGTTGATTGATAAAATTGAAATTATTATCATAAGCAAGAGATGAATTATCATCATGTGGTAAGTATATGCTTAGGTTATGACATTGTGGTGTAATAGTAACATCATGTGAAAATAAGCATGAGTTGGAAGTAGAATCAACATCATAAGATGTGTTAGAAGGAATGACATGGATTTTAATTATATTTTGTGATGTGTTAAGGTAATAGGAAGGAAGTTCATCCTCATTGGTTGACAAGGGGGGAATAATTATGACATGTAGGCTAAATATCCATTATTTGTAAAGGAGAAGAGACAACATGATTATTAGGAGTAATGAATTTATAAATTAAATCTTGATTTCAAATTCCCTTAATAAGAAATCATTTTTATAACATATTTTATCTTGATTTGGTGGATCTATCTATTAATGTTGATTTATTTAAAACTTTAATTGATTTTTTTTCTTTAGATTATTAGTCAAAGAAAATGAAATAAGATATTAAGGGGGGTCTAAAGATGAATTTGAAGAGGATTCATATTCTCAAATTTGATCAAAATAAAATTGTTTATTCATTGTTATATCATCAAAAATTGTAATCACCGACATATGATTCTTCCATAAATTTTTTATTATTACATTTTGTCCACTAATTATCATAAGTAAAAGGCACAACACAAGTAGATAATAAGTAAAATTAAATATTCATTATATATATAATAAATGTAAACAAATTAAGTGTAAAAAATAAAACACTTAGTGCTACCAAGTAATCATGCTTGTATAAAAGAGGTAATGACTATGAATACAAAATGAACAAAAATAAAGGCATAATGGTGATATAGTTAAGGGTATAAATGATTGTGTGTGATCTTGAATATACTTTCTTATGTGTAGATTAGTATCAGTCCAATGTTTCAAATCACTAACTATAGAGATAAATTTATGCCTATATCCCACTATCCCATCTTTGAAGGTATAGTGAGGGTAACGTCCCTAGGAAATACACTCCTCTCAAGCATGCCATAACTGAAATTATTTAAAGAGGTTTCCTATGGTATAAACAAGGGACCCTAGTCATTTTATATATACCATGAGGTGCGTGGAAAGTAAACTTTGTGTTTAATGTTGTACAATAGCTTGAGTATTGGGGTAGTATCCCTAATACCATGGTGTCCATAAAACATATCATCACTTAGCCCATAATGATAGTCACTAAGTTGTTTTAAAACTATCAGAACATAATATCTAAAAATAAGTAACAAGAAAATAAGAAATAAAGAGAAAATAAAATCAAAAGATTTTTGTGCATAGATATCAACAAATTTCAACTCAAGGTCAAAATAAATAGTTCCAATCTCAGATTTTATTTGAGGTGACAAAATAATTTCTTTAGTGTCAAATTAAATCTAAGGTTAAAAAATATTGACTTGTGGTTTTAGATTTATATCCAAGGTTGAAGTTTGTTTTCTTTTATTGTTAGGAATTTACATAAATTTGTATGGAATCATAGGATAAAAATAAGGAAAACAAAAAACATTATTCAAATAAGATTATGGATTTACCAAAATGTTTAATATTCTTTTTTATTTAACAATGAAATGCTAAGAACAAATAAACTATTAAAAATTGATTTAAGATCTATAAAAATATATAGATTTGAATGTGAAATGAAAAATTTATAGAATTGGAAATGAGTTAAAAAATGTAAATTAACAAAAGATATACAAGCCTAGTTTGGATCTAATATTGTTGATAATGTAGGCTAATTGTTTCTATAAATTGACTATGAATACTTGTGAACTATGTCACATCCAAAAATATAATTTCAAACTATGTAGGGATAAGGCTACACTAGGAGGATAGGGTGACACTATAGCCTTACTATTAATTATGGCCATATCCTAGTTAATTATGTGACTAATTTTTAAATCTACTTGTGTGTGTTTATTTGTGAGGGTTTATTGTTTGACTATGTTGGCTAATTTTTTTTCACATAAAACATTTAAAATATAAACCCTATCTTTTACATAATAGACATAAGATAAATCAAATCTTATACATAATAGATAAAGAGGGGAATCAGACAAGGGGAATATCCAATCTATACTTAAAAAATCTTGTTTAATGTGAGTTCTACCTACATAGCCCAAAAGAGCCTTAGTATGACATAGAAATCTCTCCTAGGGTGAGTGTGTGATTATTGAATTTGTTATATGAATGCAAATAGATAGGTTAATTTAAATGCTTGGAGATGAATGCCCTCGACCTATAATAAAATGGCTTAAAAATTGGCCTATGACTAGTAGAATGTAATATAATTTAAATTAGAAAAATTAATGTTATTTTTTCCAATGTGTGGTATAACTTCCAAGCGATTGGTAGGTGTGTTTGGAGAGGTCTTGATGTGATTATATAGAGGAACCTTTTGAATATTTTCATTAATAGGCCCTAAAAAAAGTATGGTAGGGATAAAATTAAATGTCTCAAATTTAAAAATTTACCATTGGAGTGTAAGGAACAAGGCCATACTAAGGGACAAGGCCATGGTGTGGCCCTGTCTAACCTAATGTAGTCTTATCCCAAAAGGACAAAGATTGTAAGTTTTGGTGTAGTATTTTTAATCAAAATAGCTATGCATGAATAATGTTATAAGTAGTTTTGAGGTAGAGAATAGAATAGTGGATACTCTCATATATATTATAAGCTAATGAAATGGTGATTGAACAAAGCAAAAGTAAATATGTTAATATTAAACATTTTCAAGCACTTAATGATTAAAATTGAGCGTTATAAGTTCTAAAAACTAGTGACACATAACATATGACTTTTTGAAGGGAATTTTTTGAGGAGTTTTTTGAACAAAGTTATGGTCTAGTATATTTGATAAATAAAAAAAGTTTTTAAACTCAAGGCAAAGGTTCAATTTGACTCAAGTCACAAGGGTTCCAGACATCATTCTCTGAAATGTGTTATACCTTCCACAATTGAAAATAAACTTGTTGTCTCTAGTGTCAATTCTACAATAAGTCCACTCCATTTGGTTATATCATGAAGAGGTGAAGGTCACAAATAAATGTGATAACATAGTTGTTTTAAACTACATATGAGGAAGGAAAATTTCTAAAACTCAAGGGTGACCACTCACTTCCAAGAAATTTAAATCATCTAGATGAAGAAGGAATGCCAACAAGTTTTCTCTAAAATGTCATATTTGGGCATACTCACTATGACATCATTCACATAATGTAAAAAAAAATGGTGTTTTAGGATTCTTAATACTACCTAAAAACATTGAAAATTTTGAAGCCTACATATTAGCCAGTTACACAAAAGGGAACCATTTCAAAGGTTAAAATGTAAATCTGACAAGAAATTATAATTGGTTCACTCTCAATTATGTTCTCTACCAATTATTTCCATTGGTGGTCACAATTACTTCATTTTTTTCATTTACCACTATAGAAAAATTAATGGGATATAATTTTTGAAGGAAAAATTAAAAGCCTTTAAAAGTTTTGAATAATGGTTGAAAATGAACCAATATTGCATTGAGATAAGACTGACAATTGTGGTGAATTCATGTCAAAGGTGTTTGAAACTTATCTCAAGTAAAATAAGATCAAGCATCATCTCACAATGCCTTACACTCTTTAACATAATGGAGTAGTTAAATGGGTGAATAGACCTATGATGAACATGATTCAGACAATGTTGTACTTTAAAGTGGTAAATCTACATTTTTTGGGAAGATGTATCTCAAAAAATAATATATCTCCACAATAATTCACCATCAGTAGCCCTAAAAATGAAGGACTCAAATGAATTATGGTGTGGTCATCTCCCTTTAGTGTAACATATTTGTATTTTTTTAACCACATGCTATGCATTAATTCTTAAGGGTAAAAGGAAAAAACTAGAACACAAAATTTATAAATGCATCCTATTGAGATACTGAAATTCATTGAAATCATACAAACTATTTTATGAAAATAATATTAAACTTATCATAACAAGAGATGTTTTATTTTGTGAAACTACAAAGGACACAACAAGCATCGAATGATATTTAAATTGACTTAAGAAATATGTTAAATTTAATGTTTCAAGGAGATCGATATGGAGGTTCTAAATAATGAATGGGGAACATATAATTTGGAAATAGTTGAATCTCTATTAACTCTTAAAAATGAAAATGATACTACCCCTATGGAATAAATTGAAAGTTCATCATAATATGGTTTGATGTTAGAAAAAAAAGGAGCTTAAAATCAAAAAAATGACTCACTAGTGATTCTGCAAGTTACTCATAAAAATATACCAAATTGGGCTCAACAAACATTGAAAGATGTTAGACATGATAAGGTTGTAAAAATAGGCAGTCAAAGTGCACATACAGCCACACAAAAATTAGACAATTTCTTAGATGAAATTTAAGATAAGATATAAAAGCTTACCTTAGAATACCATCTAAAAGAAGAAGAAAATGTTGCTTTTGACTCTTAACCTAATTCCTTCAAACATGTTGAAAATCTTGATGCATTGAGAAACTAAATTAAGAGTGAGTATGATACATTGGATAAAAATGTAATTTGGGAATTGGTTGATTCTCCAATTAGTTGTAAACCTATTGGTTGTAAGTGGTCTTTCAAAAAAAAGTACAAATCAAATGGATCACTTGAAAAGAATAAAGTAATGGTTTTTATGAAGGTATTTTCTCAAAAATAAGGAGTGAACTATAATTAAACCTTTTCACCAACAACCAAATGGAATACCATTTGAATTATGTTGGATTTGGTAACTAAAATGGGTGAAATTTTCACCAAATAGAAGTAAAAACTACATTTTTTAATGGTAATCTCTAATAATCAGTGTACATGACTAAACCCAAAGGTTTTTCAATACACAGCTAAGATCACAAAGTTTGAAAGCTCAAAAAATCACTATATGATTTGAAACAAGCCCCAAGAGCATGGTAACAAAAACTCACTTAGCACCTCCTAAACATGAATTTCAAATGTTTTGAGTTTGAAGATGTAACTTATTGTCCCCCAAAAGATATCACTCATTTTTGGGACAACATTTGAACTATTTTGGTCCCACAGACCAAAATTATCTCTTCCCTTTTTCAAAATTTGTCTTGGGCATTTGAATTCCTCATTTTTCAAGCTTCTCAAAAATCTATGGAATCTATAGGCATGAATCTATGGACTCAGCAGAAAGAGGAAATCTATGGACTTTGCAGGTCAAGTTTAATGGGCTTTATAGGTTAAAATCTATAGACTCTTTCAAGGTTAGGGAAAACTATCGACTTGGTTTCTACAGACTCTACAAATAGGTTCATTTCTACAATTTCAATGGGCTTCACAGCTTCTGTAGGTGGGTTCAATCAAAAGAATCAGTTTCTAACACTTGGTTATTTTCAGGATTAGTTCATTGCCTTGGTTCAAACAAAAATCTCCATCAACAAGCATCAGCAGCAGGTTCAACATTTGGTTCATCCTTTGGTTCAATGTCAAAAGGTTCAAAGGTAGGTTCAATCAAGCAGTTCAACACTTTGTTTCATTCATTTGGTTCATCTGCTTTGTTTCAACGCTTTGATTCATCCTTTGGTTCAATCAAATGGTTCATCAATCAATTTAAGGCTTTTTTTGAACCTTTGAATCAAGACTTGGTTCAACATATTTTGGTTCAAAGGTAGTTTCATTTATATATGTTTAAAGGTTTCTGTAGGTGGGCTCAACCAAGAGAATCAATTTCTAACACTTGGTCATTTTCAATATTGGTTCAGTGCCTTGGTTCAATCAAAAATGTCTATCAGCAAGCATTCAAGCAAAAAAGGCTTGAACCATTAAATCATTGAACCATTGAACCACTTTGATTTAAAGGTTCAACGAGTTCAAGGTTTAATTAGTTCAATGCTTTTAGTTTACTAAGTTCATCTGCTTGGTTCAATGGTTAGTTCATCACTTTGGTTCATTCAATTGAACCATCAGCTTGAACCATTTTGGTTCAAAGCTTAGTTCAACCAATTGGTTCAACAAAGAGGTTCAACCTCTTGGTTCAATGGAGTGTTTCATTAGCTTGGTTCATTCAATTAAACCATCAGCTTAAACCATTTTGGTTCAAAGCTTGGTTTAACTGATTCGTTCAAAGCCTTGGTTCAATGGAACGGTTCTACAGTTGGTTCATCGCCAAAGTTCAAAGGGGCGATTCAATGCAAAAGGAAAAAGCCTCCCGAAGGACAAATGTCCTTGTGGAGGACACTTGATCAAAGAAAGTACCCTTCGAAAGGGTCATTTGCAAAGGTAATTCTTTTGGAATTCAAAAAAAAGAGACTAAGGCAAATAAAGACAGTTATAATTCTTTCAGACTTTTGTCTGAAGGAATTCCTTAAGACAAAAAGTCTAAAAGAATTTAAGAACTAGCTGCAGGTGCAGGAAAACCTGAAAGATTTGATAGAGACAAAGAATTTCCATGGACTTTTTATCTATGGGAAATTTTTGTGGACTTTTTGTCTGCAGGAATTTGTCCCCAGACAATTTGTCTGCGGGAATTATCTGTGGGGTAAATACTCAGGGAAAAGCCCAGGGAAAGTACCCACAGGAATTATCTACAAAAATTTGTGAAGGGCCACCAAAGGGTAGGTGCCCTTGTGGGGGACTCTCAGCTGCCAACTTAAAGGGCACTTCATGAAGCTGAAGGGTCACCTTCCCTTTGGGAAGATGTAAAATAAGAAGCCCGAAGGCCATTCAGGGATCATTTCTTAAGGCCTGAAAGGGCAAGTCCAATCCAAAAAAGTACTAAATAGAGAGCTGAAAGAGGACCAAGGGGTGATGCACCCAAAGACATCAAATTCAACACAGTGAACTAAACCATTGAAAACTTAGTGATGGGTACGCAAACATCAAATTCAAGACAACAAAATAACCGTTGATCCTTTGAACCTATAGACCAGAATGCATTCACAGACTTCAAGGCCAAGACCATCAGAAAGTGAGGAAAGAACATAATAGCAAACTGAATCCAAGACCTGATTCAACTAACCAAAAAAGGAGGAATGATGAAGGTAAGATCAGATCGCCAGGTGGACACTGAAAATTACAAACTTTCAATAAGCGTGACTTGTTTCCCTACATTGATAAAATCAAATGGGTAAAATGCCCCTAAGTTTCAGCCTGTCTTCTTAACAGATTCCAATACAACATGATGTGTTAATATTCTTGAGTCCTTCTTGAAGTGGATATATAAGGGACTCTCTTCTATTGTAAATGATCTTTTTTTAATCATCAAAATGAAGCTCTACCCAAATTAAAAGGCACTTCTGAGACTTTGAGCTCAATTTTGTTGATCATATTTTGTTACTGGAATAAGAAAGCAATTTTTTAGACTTTGTGCTGTGATATATTTATTTTTGAGGAAACTATTCTTATGTCTTTTTCCTTGATTTATTTTTTGTTCCTTTAATTCAACAAGCAGGATTAGTGAAATTAGTCAGAAAGGTGTCCTAAAGAATCAACTATGGAGAGACTTTGTGCCTCCATAATTGCCTTTTAGTGTGTTTTCTTTTCATTTCTATGTAAAGGACTTTGGGAAGACTTTGTGCCCTCATTTTCCTTCATATCTTACTCTTGAGTGATTCAGATGGAGACTTTGTGCTACATCTCGATTTGTTAGTTATTACATCTTTTGCTACATTTTGTTGTCACTACCTGGAGTATTCTTGTGGCTTGTTGAATAGTACTTCTAAAAGAAGAGGAGTGCTTTCTGTCATTTTCTTTGAGTCTCTCATGCGATCTGCTTACATCATCTCTGAAGAAAGAGAGATGGATGGTTTGTCCTACCCTTGCGTATTATTTTTTGTTTATATATATATATATATAGCCTATAGGCAACCTCCGCTTGATGAGAGGAGAGATCAGTCCCCTTCTGATGTGGTAAATCTACACATTTGGATGACTAATCTTCCTACTTTGGCTGATTAGACCTATTTTGTTTATCAGTACATTGATCGACAAAATATTAAACCAATAGTTTTTGGCAACTCTGCTAGGGATATAATATCCATTATCCATTTATAATCTATCCATTCACCTCCACACCAACCAAGAAAGAACACACAGTTTAAAGCCTCAAGCTTTAACTGAAGCAAGGTCAATTCTTTTCCATTTTTGTTTCACAATCTGGCAGATTCAAGGTATACATGAAGCCAAAGGGCTAAAGGGATTGTTGACCCTATGTTCGAGTTGGTACAATAAAGTAATTTTGATCTTTTTTCTTCACCATCTCGTCTCTAACGAACCAAGAGTTTTCCTCCTATTGAAGTCAAATCTCCATTGCCAGACAAAGTATCTACTTCTACGATTGATAAAGTTTTCCCAATAATTGCTCCTCTGATATTTTTTATCCCTCCTTTTCATTATCCTACAATGGCAGTTCAAGGCCCCTGGGATAATGCTTTTAGTCCTTTCAATCTTACTCCACCTCTACATGAGCTTCCATGCAGTTCAAGGAAGAACTTCCCCAAATTCTATGGTGATGGGAAAGTTCATCCTAATGAGCACATTGCAGCTTTCAGCATAGCTTGTGGAGTAATCAGAGTAAAATTTGAAGATGTAGCAGTCAGGCTTTTTATAGAGACATTACAAGGTGTTGTTGTAGATTAGTTTTATCATCTACAGGCTCAGTCAATGACTGATTGGAATACTCTCAAAGCTAAGTTTGAAGCCAGATTCAAACTTGTAGAAGATGCACATACACTTCTGGCTCAACTTACATAGATGAAGAAAGAGCCTCATGAGCCTATGAGAGATTTCATAGCCAAATTTGAAAAACTAAGAAACAAAATCCTTGTAATTGCTAGACCTACAGCTAAGAATCTCAAATGTTTTTTCATTAATTCTCAGATACCTGAAGTAAGTTTTCTCTTAAGAAGTGCTGGTCAAATAGATCTTGCTATAACTCAAATTTT
The DNA here is from genome assembly GCA_037957365.1 of Torreya grandis. NCBI lineage: Eukaryota > Viridiplantae > Streptophyta > Pinopsida > Cupressales > Taxaceae > Torreya > Torreya grandis. The sequence continues at coordinate 96,607 of JARHVA010005240.1, forward strand.
GGCCACTGAGGTAGAAGATGATCTCATCTTAGCAGGGAAGATAAGAAGAGATCCAAATAGAAATAGAGCTTCATCATCTTCTGAATATGCATCTATAGGCACCACATATCCAATGGTGTATAAATTAACAAATGAGTTGCTTGCTCTCAAAAATCAAATGGCTCAAAGAATATCTTTTGCTCCTTCATACAGAAGGACATTCCCAAATTAGTCATATCAGGGTAATGCTGCCAGGAATCAAGGGCAATAGAATCACCTTCCTCCCCCACAAGGGAACTTACCCTGAAAGCTCCTCTAATCAATTCAGCAATGGGATATCTTGAAGTAGAATCATAATTCTCCTTCCAACCTGAATTGAATCAAGAAAATGACGTTGATCTCCTTGAAGACAATCAAGAAGAATCAGTTGGCAACTCCCATATTGGTTTCTTGAACTACTAGGATGAACCTGAAAGCAAAATAGAAGCTTTTGATGGATCATATGCAGTGTTTACTAGGTCCAAAAACTAATCAGTCTAGCAAGCTAATAACGAGAAGACAGAAGAGCAACCATAGCTAGTAGTCATGATTGCTAAGTGTGGAACCATTTTACCTTTTTAGTCAAAAGATTTGGTAATCACCCAAAAGGCAAATACCCTTCCCCTTCTAATTTAAAATCACAAACTAGCCCACCTCCCATCCCTCCTAAATCTCAAAAAGTTGAAGTACCTTTCTCTATACCTAGCTTTATTTAGCCATTTGACATAATCAATCATGTCAAAAAGACAAAAATATAAATGTTTGAGTTTGAATATTTGCAGTCCAATCCTGATCAATTAAATAAGCTGGTCCAATATGTTAAAAATCAAAACATCCCTGTAAGACAAAAGGCTAAAAAGGTAACTCCTAATTCTTCAAATAGCACGCCTATTCCAAATAATCTAGTCATTACTCCTCCAGCTACTCTTGGAAAGATAGAATCTTTCTATGTTTCCCTATTAATTAATGGCCACAAGCTAAGTAACTGTATTATAGAATTAGGCACATCTGATAATGTCATGCCAGCTAAAGTAGCTGAGTCTCTTGGTCTCACACTAACCAAGACATTTGGAAGATATTTCTCCATGGAGAATAAACAAGTACCATTGTTGGGGCAAATCAAAGATGCCTAATTTGCATTTGCAGCCTTTCCAGACAAGAAAATCAAGATGACTGTCTTGGTGGCTAACATCCCAGCATCTTATGGCATTTTTCTTGGACAAAATTTCTGCAAAGATGTGGGAGGAGAACTAAACATGGATCTATTTGAGGCAAGGATCCTTGTCCAAGGTGTAATGAAGAGGCTACTCCCTGAAAAGGAAGCAAAACATGTGGTCACCCAGACATAAGCCCCTGAAGCTCAAATCCTTTTTGAATCTATAGTTATGGGTAACTATTTTTTGTCTACAGATGAAATGCATGAAACACCTAAAAGTATCAACTCAAAAATTAGTTCAACAAGAATAGCAAAAAAACTAGTAGGCTGTAGTACAGACCAAGAAGGATCCTTTATCTCTAATGAAGAAAAGTCTAAAGAAAAATTAGTATCAGATGAGATATGGACTTTGGAATTTAATGGTAGTTGATCCTCTACTGATTGAGGAGCTAGAATTGTTTTGATATCTCCTCAAAGAGATATGTTTCCTTCATCTTATAAATTGTAGTTTAGCAACTCTAACAATACAGTTGAATATGAATCTCTATTGCTTGGCATGAAGGTTGCTCAAGAAAAAGGCATCAAGTTTCTTCATGCCAAAGGGGATGTTGAATTAGTAGTTTGTCAAGTGAGGAACTTATACCAAACTAAGAATGAAAGATTATGCCACTATCGTAACTTGGTTTGGGACCAAATTGAAAACTTTGATGCTTTCAACATTTTTGTCATACCTAGAGAGTCTAATGATAGATCTGATACACTTGCTATTTCAGGAACTCTCTTAGTTACTCATTCAAATTTCAAAGAAGATAGGTATGCTATTGAGCTGGTCTATAGACCAAGTGTTCCTGACAATGCTAATCATTGGTAAGTATTCAATGATGATCATCAAATCATTACCTTCCTAGAATGAAAAGATAATTTTGAACAACTATGTTTTGAAGGCAGTAAACCTTAGAAGAATGAATCTGTGTCTGAATCTAGCTCAGATATAAATAAAGAATTCTTATAGCTAAAAGGAAACAAAATTCCCAAAGGCCTAGTTTCTCTTGAAAAACTATTTGACAAACATGATAGATTCATCAAATAATAGCAAACAAACTCAAGTTTCTCTTAGGGATTCGATCAAATGAATCTGACTACTGAAGAAAATCCCAAGATGATCAATATTGGTAAGCGTTGCACCCCTGAAGAAAGATTCAAGTTCATCTCTTTACTCCATCAATACATGGATGTCTTAGCATATTCTTATGAAGACTTGAAGTCTCTCAGACCAGATGAAATCTGCCATAACATTCCTCTCAAGGCCGACTCCATGACATACAAGCAAAAATCCAGACAGTATAATCCAAAAATATTAGGTACTATTTTGTCTGAGATACAAAAAATATTAAATGCTAGAAACATCTTCACAATCCATCATTCCACGTGGATTGCAAACATAGTGCCTGTAAGGAAGAAGAATGGTGAAATTTGCATTTGTGTAAATTTTAGAAATCTAAATCAAGCATCTTTGAAGGATAATTATACTTTGCAATTATGGATCAAGTGCTTCAAACAGTGATAGGTGCAGAGATGTTATCAATGTTGGATGGCTTCTCAGGTTACAATCAAGTTGAAGTTGGTGAAGCAAACCAACACAAGACTACATTCACCACACCTTAGGGTACATTTGCATATAGGAGAATGCCTTTTGGTTTAATAAATGCTAGTGCTACCTTTCAGAGAGCTATGAATTTGGCTTTCAAAGATGAGATTGGTAAATTCATAGTGGTATACCTTGATGACTTGACTATCTTTTCAAAGCATCGATCTAATCATGTACGCCATTTTCAACAAGTGTTAGAGCGCTGCCACCAAAATGGTATTTCCTCAAATCTTAAAAAGTCTATTTTTTGAGTAATAGAGGGGAAACTCCTTGGACACATCATGTCTAAAGAAGGCATAAAGATTGACTCAGACAAAGTCAAGTCTATTCAAGAACTTAATTTGCCTACAATCAAAAATGTTATTCATTCTTTCTTCGAAAAGGTGAATTTCTTATGAAGATTCATCCCCAAATTTGCTGAGAAGACTAGACACATTGTGAACATGATGAAAGGGAAGACCATCTTCAGCTAGACTAAAGAAGGCAAGGCAGCATTTTAGGATATCAAGACCGCCATTGCTCACACTCCTACCTTGGTTTGCCCATATTACAACAAATATTTCATCATATACAGCTATGCATCTGAACACACTCTTTCAGCAATTCTTGTTCAACAGGACAAGGAAGGTATGGAATCTCCTATCTCTTTCATAAGTTACCCTCTCAAAACCCATGAGATAAAATATTCAAATATAGAGAAGCATGCTTATGCCTTGGTGAAAGCAGTCAAACATTTCCACTTCTATATTTTGAATTCACATACTACTGCCTTAGTTCCTGACACTACAGTCAAGTCTATATTAACTCAGTAGGAGTTTAGCACGAAAAGAGGTAATTAGATTGCAAAAATCCAAGAGTTTGATTTAGACATCAAGCTGACAAAGCTGGTCAGAGGTAAAGGCCTATGCTAATTAATTACTGACAATAAGCCAGAAGACACACAGCATGAAGAAACTAAAGTGGAAGAGACACCAACAGTCCTTTTTGTCTCCACTACCAATGAGTGGTATTCAGGTATCACTCATTTCCTTACTTATGGTGAATGTCTTGCTCATTTGTCTTAAAAAGAAAGGAGGACTATCAAGTTGAAAGCTACCAATTTTGTCATTTGGGACAATGGCCTGTATAAGAGAAGCATAGATGGAGTATTCCTTCATTGTGTAGACAAAGAGCAACAAACCCAACTTTTGAAATCTTTTCACAATCTGGCCTATGGAGGACATTTTTTTGCTCCTATGACTACTCACAAGATTCTACGAGCCAGGTATTACTGGCCAACTCTTTTCCAAGATGCACATAAGTGGGTGAGAAAATGTGAACTCTGTCAGCAATTTGTTGGAAGACCCAAGTTAGTTGTTATGCCTCTCAAGCCAATGATCATAAAAGAACCTTTCCAGTAATGGGGACTTGATTTCATTGGAACAATAAACCCATCTTCAAGTTTTGGACATGATTATGTTCTTACAGCAACTGACTATTTCACCAAGTGGGTAGAAGAAATTCCAACTAAATATGCTACTTCAGAAGTTGTATGCAACTTCTTCAAAGAGAATATCATTTCCAGGTTTGGAGTTCCAATCAAAATTATTACTGATAATGTAGCTTGTTTTACCTCTTAATATATTACACAATTTTGTTTCCATTATGGAATTACACTCTCTCTCTCTTTTGATTATTTTCCACAAGGGAATGGACAAGCTGAATCTAGCAATAAGAATCTGGTAACTATTATCAAGAAGCTAGCAGATGACAATCAAAGAACATGGCATAAAGCATTGGTTGATGCTTTGTGGGTAGACAAAATCACACCAAAGAGCGTAATTGGTATGTCTCCTTTTCAACTTCTTTATGGTATCAATGTTGAGATACCAATCACCTTAGAATTGCCAGCCTTGAAATTGGCAAAGGCAATTGAAGATCAAACATATGAAAGTTATCTTGACAAAATAATCATGTGTCTAGCTGAGCTGGAGGAATAGAGAACCATGGTGGTGGATAGATGTTGTGCATCAAGGTCTGGTAAAGAAACTCTTTGATCAGAAGGCCAAAAATTGTGATTTCTAGATTGGGGATTAAGTCCTATTGTGGGATAAAAGGAGAGAACTAAAGGGGATGCATGGAAAGTTTGACTCCCTTTGGAGAGGCCCATTTATAATTCATCAACACATTGGTGAAAATAGCTTTCTATTGAAATATCAAGATGGCACACTCTCTTCTTTGCCCCACAATGGGTAGCATCTAAAACATTTCAACTCTTGAAGTGTTAGATCATTCCATCTGTATATATGTACATTTTTATAGTTTTTAATTTTGTTTTGTTTTATTTGTTTCCATTTTTATGCCTTTCATTTTTGGGTAACATGACTCCGTAACCCAATGGTACACATGAAGACACTAGAAATTTTGGATTCTACTCCTTTCAATTCTTTTTGCAATTGACAGAAGTTCCCCAACTAGAGCCAATTGTTGTCCCCCAAAAGCTATCACTCATTTTTAGGACAACATTTGAATTATTTTGGTCCCACATACCAAAATTGTCTCTTCCCTTTTTCAAAATTTGTCTTGGGCATTCAAATTCCTCATTTTTCAAGCTTCTCAAAAATCTACGAACTCTGCAGGCTTAAATCTACGGACTCAACAGAAAGAAGAAATATACGGACTTTGCAGGTCAAGTTCAATCAACTTTATAGGTTGAAATCTATGGACTCTTTCAAGGTTAGGGAAAACTACAAACTTGGTTTCTATGGACTCGGCAAATAGGCTCATTTCTACAAGTTCAACAGGCTTCACAGCTTCTGCAGGTGGGTTTAATCAAAAGATTCAATTTCTAACACTTGGTTATTTTCAGGATTAGTTCATCACCTTGGTTCAAACAAAAATCTCCATTGGCAAGCATTAGTAGCAGGTTCAACATTTGGTTCATCCTTTGGTTCAACATCAAAAGGTTCAAAGGTGGGTTCAATCAAGTGGTTTAATGCTTTGTTTTACTCATTTAGTTCATCTACTTTGTTTCAACACTTTGATTCATCCTTTGGTTCAATCAAATGGTTCATCAATTGGTTCAAGGCTTTGTTTAAACCTTTGAACCAAAACTTGGTTCAACATTTGGTTCAAAGGCAGTTTCATTTATAAAAGTTCAAAGGCTTCTACAGGTGGGCTCAACCAAGAGAATCAATTTCTAACACTTGGTCATTTTCAAGATTGGTTCAGTGCCTTGGTTCAATCAAAAATGTCTATCAGCAAGCATTCAAGCAAAAAAGGCTTGAACCATTGAACCGTTGAACCACTTTGGTTCAAAGGTTCAACAAGTTCAAGGTTCAATCAGTTCAACACTTTCAGTTTACTCAGTTCATCCACTTGGTTCAATGATTAGTTCATCACTTTGGTTCATTCAATTAAACCATCAGCTTGAACCATTTTGGTTTAAAGCTTGGTTCAATGAAGAGGTTCAACGTATTGGTTCAATGGAGTGTTTCATCAGCTTGGTTCATTCAATTGAACCATTGGCTTGAACCATTTTGGTTCAAATCTTGGTTCAACCGATTGGTTTAAAGCCTTGGTTCAATGGAACATTGTTCAAAGCCTTGGTTCAATAGTTGGTTCATCGAAGTTCAAAGGGGTGGTTTAATGCAAAAGGAAAAAGCCTCCCAAAGGACAAATGTCCTTGCAGAGGACACTTGATCAATGAAAGTACCCTTTGGAAGGGTCATTTACAAAGGTAATTCTTTTAGAATTCAAAAAAAAAGAGACTAAGGCAAATAAAGATAGTTATAATTCTTTCAGACTTTTGTCCAAAGGAATTCCTTTAGACAAAAAGTTTGAAAGAATTTAAGAACCGGCTGTGGGCACAGGAAAACCTAAAAGATTTGACAGAGACAAAGAATTTCAGTGGACTTTTTTTCTGTGGGAAATTTCCACAGACTTTTTGTCTGCGGGAATTTGTCCCTGGACAATTTGTCCACGAGAATTGTCTGTGGGGTAAATACTCAAGGAAAATCTTAGGGAAAATCCTGAGGAAAGTACTCATAGGAATTATTCATGGGAATTTGTGAAGGGCCACTGAAAGACCCTAAATGGTAGGTGCCCTTGTGGGGGACTCTCAGCTACCAACTTAAAGGGTACTTCCTGAAGCCAAAGGGTCACCTTCCCTTTAGGAAGGATGTAAAACAAGAAGCCCGAAGGCCATTTAGGGATCATTTTTTAAGGCCCAAAAGGGCAAGTCTAATCTGTAAAAGTGCCAAATAGAGAGCCAAAAGAGGACCAAGGGGTGATGCACTCGAAGACATCAAATTCAACACAGTGAACTAAACCATTGAAAACATAGTGATGAGCACACAAATGTCAAATTCAAGACAAAAAAATAACCATTGATCCTTTGAACCTACAAACCAGAATGCATTCACAGACTTCAAGGCCAAGACCAGTAGAAAGTGAGGAAAGAATAGAATAGCAAACTGAATCCAGGACCTGATTCAATTAACCAAAAAAGGAGGAATGATGAAGGTAAGATCAGATCACCAGGTGGACATTGAAAATTGCAAACTTTCAATAAGTGCAACTTGTTTCCCTACATTGATAAAATCAAATGGGTAAAATGCCCCTAAGTTCTAGCCTATCTTCTTAATAGATTCCAATGCAACATGATGTGTTAATATTCCTGAGTCCTTCTTGAAGTGGATATATAAGGGACTCTCTTCTATTATAAATGATCTTTTTTTTTTATAATCAGAATGAAACTCTACCCAAATTAAAAGGCATTTCTGAGACTTTGAGCTCAGTTCTGTTGATCATATTTTGTTACTGGAATAAGAAAGCAAGTAACTTTTCAGACTTTGTGTTGTGATATCTTTGTTGTTGAGGAAACTATTCTTATGTCTTTTTCCTTGATTTATTTTTTGTTCCTTTAATTTGACAAGTAGGATTAGTGAAATTAGTCAAAAAGGTGTCCTAAAGAATCAACTGTGGAGAGACTTTGTGCCTCCATAATTGCCTTTTAGTGTGTTTTCTTTTCATTTCTTTGTAAAGGACTTTGGGAAGACTTTGTGCCCTCATTTTCCTTCGTATCTTACTCTTGAGTGATTCAGATGGAGACTTTGTGTTGCATCTTGATTTGTTGGTTATTACATCTTTTGCTACATTTTGCTATTACTACTTGGAGTATTCTTGTGGCTTGCTAAATAGTACTTCTGAAAGAAGAGGAGTGCTTTCTATCATTTTCCTTGAGTTTCTCTTGTGATCTACTTACATCATCTCTAAAGAAAGAGAGATGGATGGTTTGTCCTACCCTTGAGTATTATTTTATGTTTATATATATATATATATATATATATACATATATATATATATATATAGCCTATAGGGAACCTCCCCTTGATGAGAGGAGAGATCAGTCCCCTTCTGATGTGGTAATTCTACACATTTGGATGACTATTCTTCCTACTTTGGCTAATCAGACCTATTTTGTTTATCAGTATGTTGATCGACAAAATATTCAACCAACATAACTCTTTTTATGAAAATAGTTGTATTTATGGTGGTATATGTTAATGATATTCTCATCATAATAAATAATGAGAGATACATTTAAAAAATTCAAATCATAGTTGATGAAAACCTTTAAAATCATAGCCTAGGTTATCTTTATTATTATTTGGGTGTTGAAATGATTCAAAAATCAAATTATATTTTCATCACTTAAAAATATATTGGTGAAATTTTGATAAATTTTAGAATAACAAATTGTAAGACTCTCAATTTGCCCATGGAACAAATTTTGAAATTCATTGTAGAAGATACCACATATTTGGTAGTTGATACTAGATAGAGATAATTCATTGTAAATTTGATTTATGTGACCAAAACTAAACCAATTATTTATTTTATTTATTGGTGTTATTTCTTGATTCATGAAATAACCCATAGAAAGTCATTGGGTAGCATCAAAAATATTCCTTTAGTATCGAAAAGGAAAACATAATTTTGGGTTCTAATACTTTAGGACAAGAGATTTTAAACTGGGCAAATATCCAGGTTCTAACTATACTGGTGAATTTAAAGATGGGAAATCTACTTCCAAGTTTTTGATGAATTTGGGAACAATGGTTATCAATTAGAACTCAAAGAATCAATTAGTCCCAAAAAATTCTTCTACAAAGTTAGAACATGGTAGCTTCAAAGGCAACCAAAGAATTTCTTTGGCTCTTAAGGGTTCGTTCATATTTATAAGAGTAATAGGTTTTGTCAACACCACCCTTGGTTGAAACACATCTACAATTAAAATGGAAAAAATCAAGTCTTTCATGACTAAACTAAGCACATCAATACTATTTTCATTTCATTCAACATTATGTGAAAGATGGTAGGGTAAAATTCCCTCGTTGTCATACTATAGAGCTACTAGTAGACATATTAACAAAAGCACTTGGAAAATAAATATTTGAAAAGTTTAAAGGTATGTTTGGACTCACAATAACCTCTATAGATTATAGGGATGTCATATTATTGTACATATTATGAAATTAATCTCTATAACAAGCCCATTGTATTCCCCATTTTGAGGTGAGAGATATATCCTACGAGTCACTCTCTCAAAAGAAAGATTTAAATGCAGCATAATATATAGAAAATGTATGATCATGTTAGATAAAGTGCTAATATGAGGAAACCATGTTATCATATAAATATTTATACCATTGAAAATTATATAAAATATGTAATCTAAAGCTTTCAAGGGTCATGTCTAGCAATTGTATCAATGAAGAATGCATTAATATTAATGATCATCACAAAAATAAGGACCAATAAGTAACCTACATAGAAGATGCATGATATCCATCATGGCACTACATATAATAAAATGAATACATGATATGTATTGTATCACCACAAGATTAATAGTCATGAACACACATATGCACACAACATCATGACCATGACACATAACAAAGGAAACACACATAATAGCACTCAATGTCACACATAAATAGAGGAACATAATACACTTAATGAACACAGAATGTCACATAGTGATTAAGAAATGTCACATGATGATCAATCAATTTCACACAAAAAGGAAAGATAAAAACAAATAAAGAGGCATACAATGATACACTCAATCAAATAATGTCACAGTAGAGGCAAGGGATAAACAAAGAAAGAGGCATATAATTATATACTCAATCAAAAAATGTCATACTAGAGGCAAGAGCCACACTTAATGTAATACACACTCAAGGATCACATCATTTAAAATAAGAAGGGTATTAATGCAGGAAGGCATGCAATGTAAGACACAATGGTCACATAATGAAATATGTAATGACAATAAGCATGCATAGAACAAGCAAATCTAATCTACACCATCAATGTATGTCATCATTAAGTATGATATCCATATAACACTATAAGTAATATAATAAAGGGAAAGACATGTGAAATCAATGTAAATATTTCTATATAATCAATAGAGATGTCATAGAAAGGTATAACCTATAACAATGTAACTTGTAAAATTAAATAGCCCTAATGTAAGTATGGCCCATATATATAGGAATGTCCTGCATCTAAATGTCCATGTCATACATAACATGCATGTCCTGAATCTCACTCATGTATATCATGAAACACATCTGCAATAGTAACAGATATAATAATATATCATAGTATCATAAATAACATAAATTAATCATGTAAACAAGTAATATATGTCATGCAAAGATTTTGGCTTTGGATATATATATATATATATATATATATATATATATATATATATATATATATATATATATTACTACACTAGTGCACATTATGCTTTCATGTATGTTGCAAATAGTTTTCACTCTTATTTTTAACAACCCCTCAAGTTGTACTTAAGAAAATGTAGTTTTTTTTTTACCATTAACTTAACAATCAAATAATATATATATATATATATATATATATATATATATATATATATATATATATATATATATATTACTACACTAGTGCACATTATGCTTTCATGTATGTTGCAAATAGTTTAGATCCCATTCACTCTTCTTTTAACAACCCCTCAAGTTGTACTTAAGAAAATGTAGTTTTTTTTTTACAATTAACTTAACAATTAAATAATTATTTAACTTTTATATCACATAGTTCAAATAATACAATAAATTAAAACCATAACTAAGAATAATAGTATTATACTTCAAACATTGCGTACAATATAAATCTTATACAACTCCATAAAAATATAAACATAATAGGATACAGCTATGGCTAGTCTAACAATACATCATCTGTTAATCAAATATATAAGTACATAATAAAATCACATTACTTCAGGAATATAGCTTAATAAAATGATAGATACCAAGATTTTTGAAGCTTGATTTGAATCAACTCATGTATTGTTGATAATCTCAAGTGTCATCTCTCAATAGTACTATAATGGAAGAGAGAGAGAATCATTTGAGTGCTTTACCACACCAACCATAGACTAACAATCCCCCACACAATCCCTTATCAGGAAATGGTCCTCCCTTCATGGATAGGTAGATAGAATGATGCAAGAATCTAGTGAGACATGCTAGTACCCCATGTGTTGTAAGATTTCTAAAAATATGCAGTGTACCATGAATAAATTCTTTCTAACATGATATCACATAGCATGAAAATCAAACATATGAATGACAATGTATATCTACATTAATTTGGCCAAAGTTTTCAAATAATATACAATCATTTAGATCAGTCAATTTCATAACACACCACTTGATCAGATTATCTATTGGTGGTAATACCTAGGCTAGTGGAATCCATCTCACTACCTATTAGTATCATCAATATATATGTCATAGCATGTAACTCAAAGACTCATAAAGATTATATTCTCCTAGCAATAATATCACATCACAAGCTAAATAAGAAGAAATCAAGATATTCACATAATCATCTATGCATGAATGGGTCTTACCTTAAAATCAATTCCAATTAGAAATAATGACCACTATTTATACCACTTGGGTAAAACACTTAATAAACTATAGACTATTTTAAATAGATCCAAGTAACTACACCTTAAGACAACCCATATTATCTTAGTTTGGTGTTCTTAGGCATGACTACTAGTTTATCCATAAACAACCATACAAAGTAGTCATAGATACATGGAAGTATATGATCATATTCAAGCAAGAATAACCATAGCAAAAAATTCATCCAATGCATATAATTCTATCTAAAATTAATTTACACTATCAAGATTTTATGCATGCATAAATGATATCCTACCAATATTACAAGACTTACTATTCAAGTAACAACTAACACACACACACACACACACACACACACACACACACATTTAATTAGGTGTGGGTCAAATACAGTGTGTACCATCTAGATACTTTCAATACTATAGAACTTTATATAATTCTAACCATTCACACATATAAATGCTCTCACAAAATATAATGTACACATGTTTTCATCATTTCATGATGCTATAAAACTTGACCCGACTGACATGTTTTCATAACACTTACTTTGATACAAATATATCATTTATATTTACTTAATAACCACATCACTAATTGTTATCATAACCTTGATAATGGTAAATCACATTATACTTCATATGAACATATTTAAATGGCATTATTCAATTGGTTGAAGTTTTTTTCTTCATTTTATCTCACTAGCAATCTATTATTTCCATAATATATTTTCATGGATATTTTAGTGTGATTTAGAATATATATCTTTTAGACATAAAATCCATTTGAACATTCATAAATATTAACCATAATCTTACTAAAAGGACCAATGAATTTGTTATTTTAGTAACGCAAGCTTTAATACTCTATCCCAAAATAAGCTTAATAATTAATATTTTACTAACAACAGTATTTTTATTTACTCATATAGATTCTACGATAATCATGATAAGAATGCAACTCACTCAAGTTGCAATATATAAATCCAAAACAAAGTAAAGTTCCACTTAACATTTGACATTGCATGATTATACTCGCTCCTCCCAACCACTTTGTCTATCATTTTAGTTGTCTCTCAAGTTAATAATATTTTAATGCATATTTATACAAATTAATCAATGTATCACATGATAGGGTTTTAACCATGAACTATCATGATTCCTGATCATAATATCAAATTCCACTACATTGAATTTCAAATACTGTTGACCTCTTATAACAACAAATACCCAATACATGCAAGGATAAATCTTGTTCTATTTCCAAACTTTGAGTAAGGAAATATTTCTAAACTAACATTTTGTTTTACAAGATATGATTCCATTTTCCAATAAACAATTGGTTATTTAATGGGATGTGATCCTATTAAAATAACCTTAATCTTAATAAATCTCCATCTTTATTTAAATAATTCCCAAGCCTATATAAAATGTTTCCTTAGAATAAGGGAATTGAATAGTATGCAACTATTAAACTTAAAATGCAGTCTAAGTTAAAAACTAATTATTGTCTTGGCATATGCACGTAGTCTTAAGGAAAAGCACATTAGAACATAGGGTAGAGAATAGAATAAAACACGGAATAAGACAATTATGATTCATAACCACAATGCATGGTTTAAGTCAACTATCTATAGGATTTGAGTATAGCAATGTAGCTATACGATGAAAGCACTACCAAAAACAATATTATACAGATTCCAAATTAAGCAACGTGGGTCTTGAAAAGAATAAAATACTACTCATTCAAGATAGATATGGTGAATATCAAAATCTTTCCAAGATTATATTGAAATATTTACTTGAAATTAGAACTTAATTGTCTTTTATGCATTTTGGTTATTCCATAGCAAACGTAGACTACTAAGTATAAGTTGTTGCTTTTAAATTCAAACACAATTCAGAAAAATAAATCTAAACACATCACTAGATAATGTTAAGTAGGCTTAAATTAGTAAAACATTGATATTTTAAAACATGGTTGGACTCATTTATACTAAACTCAGCACAACCATGAAAAAAGGAAACGTTAGCCTACTAAAAATTTGACGTAGGCTAAAAAGATAGCACATAATTTATAAATTTTAGTGATTTGCTTTAAGTGACTTCTAAAATTAGCTTTAGCATTTTAATATAACCGCTTAGGTTAAAGGGGATCTAAACATCATCATCCAATTAATATTTTGACTTGAAAAAATGATACGCAAGCTTCAAAGGATTAAAAATGTGGGTATACAATATTATCAACATACTCTAAAGAATCTAACGCATCGCATCATAAAACAATGCAAGCTTGAATAACGTAAATAAATGTCTATAAAATACATGAGGAATAAAACACATGGAATTGTGACCAACAGTGGTGGCTTGATCCAGAACAAGAGTCTTTTAAATTATATATACATTACTATGTTCTAGTTATGTATATTGCGTACTAATCCTCTTTACCTGGGATTTTAATTAAAAATCAATTTTCAATAAAATGTTAGACTAGCAATATCAGATATAACTCAGCATTTTATTTTGTGTAAATAGCATTGAAATTATATGGTATTTCATTCTTTTGATTAGACTGGCATTATTCTCTTATAACATGGCATCCTAAATTCTATGTATTTTATTTCCCTATTAGGCATTCTATCTTCTTAAGTGAGACGTAGACTATATAGATATTAAAACACATGCAATTTACCTAAACATAGATCTAATAAAAGAACATATAGGAAAAATAATTAAAAAACTTACCTTGAAATTGTTGAAGGTTTTTACCTTTCTCTTCTCGGATTTCCCTTTTCCAAATTCTCCTCTTTTCTTTTGTCTCTTCCTCCATCCCCTCATTCTCTAAGCCTTCTCATTAATTTATAAGACTATTTTATCTTTCTAATTTTTATGCCCACCTTTTCATGTTCTCTCTCCCTTGACTTTTGCCTCATGCATGTCAATATAATAATTCTAAATTTATCTTCATTAAATTTAAAACATGCTTTTTAAATCACTATGCCATCTTTTTCAAGTTTTCTCAAACTTAAGTTGACACAATGATCAAATATATCTTCATTTTACTAAGAACATGTAAATTTTAACTAAAATACTAATAAAATATTTTTTTGAATTTTTCAAATAAATCTCATGCATAATTAAAACTTTACCTTAAATTGCATTAACACCTTTTCCTTGCAAATTTTTAAAACAATAGTAAATAATTATTTAACTTAAAAGATAAGATATTTGAAAAATAATTATTTACACAATAATTATTTCTAATAGCACTAATATATTTATTTTCTCAATTAAAATCAAAAACCAAATCAATTAGGTAAAATAAATTAAATGCATACTAAAACTAATTCCACACACAATTATAATCGCAAGCAATATGTAAAGCATTTTTGTGTAAATATCATTTAATATCTATTATGTAGGTGTGTAGTGTCACTAGCATTTTCTACTGATATTTTCCCTAATCACTCCATCTAGCCGACCCTCTACGATGATGTTATCCCTCATCAAGATCTAAGGGTAAGACCTATCCTTCATCCACCTCATAATAAATAGGTAATTAGTCTGAGTCATCATAAACCAATGATGCAAAACTAACAATTATACATCCTCAATGTTTATAAAAATGAAAATATAACTGTCACACAATGTATACTATTAAACAATATCATTGTCCTATACCAATATATGTTAAAATGCTCAAATAAAAGCAATGGTAATCAAATAATGACTATACTAATCAATGATTAAAGGTTTATTTGGTATAGGGTGAAATTGAGATGTGAAACTTCTATATTCATAAATTTTCTTCTTGGCTTTACTTGACTTGTTGATGTGTGTGAAAGTTGAAAAACAAATTATATATATAACTTTTTTGTAACTTTTGCACACATAATAAAGTCAAGTAAGGCCAAGAGTAAAATTCATGAATACAGAATAATTAAATAGATCTAAACTATTTGAAAAATACATGAAAGTATAATGTGCACTAGTATAGTAACAAAACAATCTCAGGGAAGTTAAGGCAAGTAACATGTTCCCATTGTAAATGTGAATCCCATAATCATGTCTCAATAAAGTATGTGGATATATGAGGATGCATACCACCAATGGTAAAAATCAATGTATATACTCATGTCATGATATGTATGCATAAATGTATGTGGTTATGTAAGCTCAATGTAAGCCATAATGATAGTAAGCATAGATAATCAATGTGTTAAGGTGAACAAGTAATATGTTATAAGGAAATGTGCACTATAATCAAGGTATTGTAAGGAGTGCATCATCATAAGATAGATGTCATAGATATGTGGATTAGGATAAAAAATAAAAATTAAAGAGAACATGACAATGTCATAATTAAAAAAAATGCTAAAATAAAGATCAGTGAAAAAGCATATGTACACATGTATGTCAAACTAGAAGAATGGAGAAAATAAGCAATTAAGAAGTCAATAAGCTATGTAAAAATGAACATGTTCTATCTAACTAATGATCCCATCATTTGGGATTAACCTCTATTGGTCCTATATCAATTTGTATTAATTTTACCCACTTTAATAAATGATTATCATTTGTATATGTGCCTGAATCTAAGAATTGATATCATGTTATATAATATACATCATCACTATCATAGTCAAATTGATCATGTATATTCCCTATAACTACAATAATTATAACAAGTTGTGAATTATGTTGTGTTTTTAGAGAACGTATCCCAAAGTCATTAATGTTATTGACATCAATAATATGGTTATTGATTAGGTCTTGTATCCTATGTCTCAAAACAAAGAATATTTTTGTTGAATGTCTTACACATCTATGATAGTCACAATATGATTTACCATTGTATACCTTAGGAAAAGGCATACTCATATCATTTTTTTTTGGTTAGGAAGAGATATGAGTTTAAACTTATAAAACTTGTGTAATATCTTATGAGGAGCTTTTGATAATCTTAAAAATTGCCTTCTTTGTGGAGCTGGTAGGATAAAATGACTAGTAAGCCAAATTATGTTATAATAGTTAAAGGGGTATTTGTCTACTAAATATGTATAAAAACAACCTTGAGGTATAAATTTAAATCATTTGTGTAATTTGGATGGTATTGCTTCCATATCATGGATCCATGGTTGTCCCAAGAGTAAGTTGAATTGTAGAAGACCAGATAAAATTTAAAACAAATTACTTGATGTCTTGGGTCCTACTATCACCTCCAATATGATTATTCTAACAATATAGCAAGGTATATTATTACACCCTTTTCTATCTGATTTTAATTTGTGAATAGTATCCATATTAATTCTTAATGATTGTAGAAACATTATGTTGAAAATATTCAATGTTGAACTATTATCAATGAACTCTCACTTAACTACATTGTTTTATACTATTGCTTAGTTGAATAATGAAATATTTTGACCTAGTGTATGTTGAACAAATAACTCTTCCTTAAGATTCGTCTCATTTGAATCATGGAGGTCCACATAAGTTTATTTTGTTGAATTCATAGAATGTACATGAATATGTATGTGTTGTGTTTCAATTTCCTTATTAGTTTTTTAATCATTCATATATCCAGGACCTTGTTTACCCTTTTTCTTTGAATGGACCACATGGTTATTGATGCCTTATGCATGTTTACTAACCCTTTAATGTTGTATCCCATTTTTTATATATGTTTTATCCCAAAACTATAATGCATCAAATCCATCACTTGCAGTAAGAGGTTATCTATAAAAAGTGTTGTCATATCATAGTCCAAAGTAAAATTTTGATACTTTTGAAAATAAGATTCAAGTTGTGCCTAATATTTAGAAGAACTTTGATCTAGCTATAACACCTTATCTTTTAGATCTATGAGAGTTTGTATGATGAATTGTGCAATAGGCATAGGTAATTATATCATATGAGGAACATCTACATAAGTGTATTGTGTAAGTTTAGCCATAAAAATATGACTATGCATTCTTTAGAAGATAAAAAGACATGGTGTTACAAGATCTAGTTCTTTATTTGTACAAATGGTGTTGCAACACTATTACACTAAATTTTAACTAACATGTCAATTGACTTAGATCAACAAAATAATATTAACACCAAATAATGCTTAACTAATTTCAATTTTAATTCTATTTTAATCATCAACACCATTATATTTCTTAATTGGGTAATATAATATACATAGATACATAAAAATAATCAATATCACTCTATGCTTAATTGTATATGCACACATACAAGAAGTCAAACCAATTCCAAAAAGTAAAGGCCATTAAAAATTATTTAATACTTCAATAAGGGATTCCAAATTATCGATTGGTCACTTGGCACACCAAATCAAGTGGGACAGTCACCCATCTAGCCTCTCTTGAAAGGAGGCCTAAAGGTCTTCCTAAGATCTATATTTATTAGGTCATGGCATACTAGGTGACCTAGTTGGTCTATGTGGAAATGATCTAATTTAATGGGCATGTTGGCTTAGAATATTAAATAATACATAAACATCATTTTTATCTTTAACAGATGAGATTAAAATGCAATATTAGTTGTTTCATTCATACATGTTTTCGGAAACAATCATGAACATGCATTTTAGATTCACCTAAGAATATATATTAGCATTTATGGGTTTTAAATGTGATGAATGCAACTAATCTTAGAGAGTTTATTTCATTTATATTTAACATTGAATTAAAGGCAATAAAAATATATTTAAGAGTCAAGATAATCAATATGAATATATTGCATTCAAACCCTAGTCTAACCCTAACTAACAAATCTATAAAACATATTGCAAAATAAAGGAGCAAAAAGAGAGAAAAATCTTGTTGTCATGAGGCTAAATTGAATCCTCCTAATGAATGAAACCCAAAAAATCAATCTCCCACCTAGCCAACATATGCACAACTACCAACAAAGATTCATGCAAGATTCTAAGGATGAGAAAGTAAGGAGAAAAATAATATCACCACTGAATTCATTTATAGGCAATGAAATGGAAACTCCATGGCTTTGATTAATAATATATATGTGTAAATAACACAAGCTCTGAGTTTACATCGATCAATCAATTATAAATTTGGTAACATAATAGTAGGGCTAAGAAAATGAGGGATGAATTACACAAAAATAAATAAAAATGATTAATCCACAGTGTGTTTCTAGGAGTGTAAAATGATGCAGCCCCAATAATGTCCATAATGGGAGCATATAAAAAAAATGTCACTCCAATAGGAAGGTGGTTTCCATCCAAAATATAGCTGAAACTATTAATTACCCCTCACTAACTCTTATTTCCCTCTAAAATCTATGTTCTATTTTACTTTTACTATAAAAAGGTAAAATAAATAAGTTGAAATTTTATAACTAATGTCTCCTTAACAAATTTAAGAAGTAAAACATGAATAAGTTTTAAAGTACACATAATTTCCCAAAATTAAGAAAACCATTATGTCTAAGCTAGACCCAGTTTATCAGTGTTGTAGATGGTTCTCAAAATGGATATTTGAGTGAAACTATGTCATCAAAAAATTGAGAAGGGGTTCAAAATTTCCCTCTTAGACCTATTCGAGTTATGGGTGACAACATGTATTCAATTTTTGAAATTTATAAACCCCTTTGCTAATTGGGCTTCAAAATCCTGAATAACACTAAGATGATACATGGGAGTATTTAAGACCTAATCGAAGTTCATTATAGTGACTAACAAAGGATTTCATTGAGTGGAGGCCCAAAGACCTAATTGAGCTTTAGAACTCCCAATTACATATATTATAACTTTGGCTTAGATTTATCATGTTTAGCTTGGAGATTAAACTCTACATAGTATTGATTTTCCTTTAGAATGGGATTAAAATCCTAATTAGGGATTCAACCCTAAATAATCATGAATTTGAAAGGAGTGGCATTGTAAACCCTATTAGGGTCTTAACCCCTAAATAAAACTAAGGCAAAGAGCTCATGGCCCTTGAGACCTAATTAGGTATGTAGGCCCAATCAATATTTTGAAGATATAAGAGCCATGTCCTTGACCTATTCAACACAAAAAACCCAACTACAAATACACATTCATTAAATAATACATGACAACCGAAATGGGTTAAAAATCCTAATTTACTCTAGAAGCTTATCGAACACTATGTATAAGAACTAATCAGGGTTGAATGCCTGATTAAAACTAAGAAAATGAAAAATACCAATGCCTAAACCTAATCATACTTAGATGTCTGATTAGGTCTATCAAACTTAGACAAAATAGAACAAGACCTAGTCAAAGTAAAAATTATGACAAGCAAAAGAACTACATTTTTCAACTCATAAAACCTATTTAGACTTTAGAATCCTGATTAGAACTAGAAGGTAATATTTTTGACATGCACCTATATTATACCTACTCAAGATTGATAACAAGATTTTGAAAAGATTTTAAATGTGTAATAAGTGCTCCAAAAACTCACTTTCCAACCAAGTGTTTTATATGAAACTTTGTCGCATATGTTTGGTCATCATAATGGAGAAAGTTTTAAAAATTGATTGGGAATGTAAAGTGAGATAATATCTGAGAGTGGATTGAGAGAGTTAAGTAATCTATATTTTCAAAGAAAAATTAAGGCATCAAGAATTTTCTTTCATGATAAGTGTAAATATGAAGTTTTCTCACATAGATATGGTCTTTCTAATGGAAATTCTTATGGGACATGGTTTGGCACATAAAATAATATGGCCCACTAAAATAACTTAAAAGAGCTTAGATCAACTAGCCCATGAGTGTAAGTAGGATCAAAACAAAAAACAAAAAAATGGGTTCCATGATTCTATAAGAATTAGGGCATGTTGTGCAAATAATAAAAAATGGTGACTATGTTAGAAAATACACTTAAGTATTTTGAAACTAGAGAAACATGTCTATGAACCCAAAATATCTAGATGAGAAAAGCATGGAACATGAATGGATTTGAGAGAGGAAAATAATGGAATGGATATAGGACCAAATATGATATTCCCATTGAGCTAGTGTGTACACATGAGTTCAATACTACTTCACGAAACCTATAAGGACTAGTTACTATGGTTTTAACCATCGAGCTAGTGAATTATACTTTACAATAAATGCATGGACATTACTTCACTGCCAATTAGGCATCCATAGCCTTGATATAATTATATTTAATCCCACTCAAGACCTTTTTCTACTACCATTTGCACGTCCATAGACCCAATAGAGGTTCCCTGAATCACCTATAAATTGAGTTTTTTTCACAAATTGGTTTTTTTTCTTTCTTTATTTTTAATGTCTCAATTCTGGGTTAGGGACCACCATGATAAACAAAATGCATAATTATAGATTTTTTACCCTAAATATTAACTATAATAAGTTCATCTAAGCAAACCAAAAAACCATTAAAATATATATTTTTTGTGTGTAGTTTTGAGATAATATATTTAGAGCCAAATAGTTTACCCAAACATGAACAAATATAGAACACACATGATAGCTCAAACTTTTGAAACTAGAAAATTAGATGAAATCTTAAACTAAAAACTACTCAGAGTACTTACACACCAAAATATCAATCCTTCTACCTACATACAAACCATTCTTCTTCATTCACTAACCAACAAGGTACATGTTGACTTTCTAAGTCACCCCCAATCGATGTAGGACTCGTCAACACCATAAGATAATTTGGACACTTGTGAGGTCCCAAGTGCTTCAAATAAAGTAGGATGTGTGCAAAAACTCCCCATTCACACATGCACCTAAGTAGTCAAGCATAGGTCTATGCAGTAATAAAATGAAGTATTGATCCTATTATAAGAAAGGATTACATGCCATAATGTAGGATTATTTGATGTGAAATCCAAAAGGCACATAGGTCTAAAGATATAGGCTCTCAAGTTTTGGATGGTCAAGTAAGGAAGCTGCTCAAAGAGTAGTTATATATCATGAAGAGTGCATCGAAGACCTTCAGTCTTTGAATGTGCTCTTACTCAAAGATATCCCTATGCCTATCTAACATAGTTATATGCCAGAGTATAGGATCCTATTCTCACACCCTTGAATATCATAGGATGCAAACCTAAATTCTCGTATTACCTCTTTCACATACTCATAATTTTAAAGAACTCTCACTCACTCCATTAGCATAAGAGTGCTTATAAATCAAGGGATGTGCACACAAAATATACATGCATGTAACATATAAAGAGAGGATTACAATCCAAGTTTCATACCAAGCATAGTAATGATGTGGCAAGTTGAACAAGAAGTTAACATAATAGGTGCTAAGTGGTAAGGAAAAGTATAGAGGTAATTAGAGCTAGTTGAGTGAGGCTCGAGATGTGTCTAGGTTAGTAAATATAGAAGTGACTATCATACATCAAAAAATGAGTTCACACCACCCTCTAACCTTGTCAGGGAAGTCTCCCATTCCCTGATACACATGTATCTAGAAATGATCCCATCACCGACTCCAAATCCAATGGTCAAACAAACTTCAAGAGGTATGGCCACGGTGTCATATAAGAATTAAAATCTACACCAACCTCTCCAAGTGGTATATTTTATTATAAAATAGGCTTGTTCATTATAAAATATTGATTATTCACTTGTAAAAGGGTTGACATATTTTTAGCAACCTCACATTTTTGAAATGTGCCCTCAGTGAGCATTTGTATTGGCTAAATCTTACAGACTAATGAGGATTAAGTTCACCTCTTTCCATTATTTTGATGATCTGTGTGTTATTTGTGTTTGTTGATCCTTGATTTTGGGTAATGTTCACCCCTCTCATCTTTATCCATTCTCATCACCTCCTCATTGAACTTGAAATTCACTTGTAGGTTATATTTTGTGTGCACCAAGGTCTGTGTTGATATTTTTTATGGACCATTTGTCATCCCTCTTAGTGTTTCACTACATTCCCTCACTTCCATGCAAAAAAATTATGCATTTGGAGTGTCCTTGTCAGGATTTGTGTGATATCATCTTGTTCTCAAAATATTGTATTATATTTACGGTAGTAGGATCACTCGCTCTATTCTGGGTGCATTGCCTCTTTTACTTTCAACACTTTCTTACCTTCTCCCTCCCTTTTTACCTCAAAATTTTAGGTCTAGGTTAGTGATATATTTAACTTTATACTTTTTAAGCTTGTATGCTGGTCTAAAACTAGGTGCGCTTAGAATAGAAGGAATCTAGCCTACTCTGGGTGTTCATTCCAAGGAGCATCAGGGTCCCACACTTTGAGGATGTTCTCATCATTATAATGAGACAAATAATTCTCATACAGATAGTTGAGTAACAATACTTTCATGCCTAGTGTCATAGACTTTTGTGCCTCACACAAGGACTTCATGCTCAGTGCCCTACCGTAAACCACCCAATGTCATGGAATATCCATGGGTGCATGTTTTGAACAACAACAGTACCCACAAGATAAAAAAAGTAAGACCAAACCAAAAAGAGACAAATTATGAGGCTAGACCAATGGTGAAGGGAAGAAACAAAAAATGAAACTAAGAAATAAAAAACAATAAAGCAAAGAGAGATTATTTACAAGAACTTGCTAGGCAAATTCATGCCTGGAAGTAGAGTTTGAAGAGCCAACCATTAACAAGAAATATGACATCCTCACTAGTTAGGAACCTAAGATATAATGTATTCATGTTTAGGATTTAAGAAGGTTTGGTAGGGATCTTACCATAGGTAAATTTGTATTTATGGTGATGTTTCCCTTTTTGATCAAGGAAATTTTCCTAAAGAGTCATATTTACTATGTCTTCACTTGAATTAAGCAAATTATTGTATTTAAATTTATAAATATACATACATTTAATTTGTAAAAAATAATTGAGACAAGGTTTAAGAAATACCTCTACCCAAATAGTGAATTATGGTGAGGGAGTGGTGTAGGTATCAACACCCAATTTGGTGAAGATATGTTTTTTGAGGTAGCCTATTACAAACCCATTAGGATTTAATAAAAACCATGTATTTTTTTTTAGCATACTTAAAAATATAATCCTCTACTTGACATAAATGTTGAATTATTAGAGATCTAAATACAACAAATATAGCATGTACATAAAATATTATTAACCCACTAGTTAAGTCATGTTATATTTATCTTACAAATGGTGTTTTAATAGTGAAAAAGATAAGAATCCATGTTGTAAAGCATACACATAATGAATGGTACTACCATGCACCAAAAAAACCCATTTTTATAGCTAAACATGAATACACAACCATTATTGTTCTCATTTATAATGAATCATGTACAAATACACATCCACTACTATAAATAGTTAAATAATATTAAATGTGCAATTATTATAATTTTGTTAAAAGTCATAGTAATATATGATATAAAAAAATATAGTAGTGCATTAGAGCTTCATATGATAATTTAAAATCAATGTAATAGCCATAAGTATGTATCCAAAGTGGTTGGTCAATTGGAAAGAGGGAACATCATATGGGCACTTTTCATTCAACCATAAACCATCTATCTTTTGTACACCTCCCCATTAGGAGTGGTCCATCCCTTCATAGAGGGGCAGATAATGATAGTGAAAATATCAAGAACTCAACTAGAACCATGTGTAGTATAGTCAATAATACATGCAATAGTCATATAGACCATGGAAAATAATCTTCTATCTAATATGACATCACATGGACACATGTAAACTAGACAGTATAGTGTATCCACACATATTCATACTCTCTACTAATAAAACTTAATCTCCTTTGGGATATTGAATTATAGGTATGTAAATTTCATAGCCTCAACCAAAAATACATATCATCCCTTAACACAAGGGAACATGTAATTGTATAAACTCATAAAATATTTCTAAAGACATTTTATTCAAAAACTTACAACATAAAATCAACTAGTCTTTTATGGAAAATTTCACTTAACCATTTATTTCAAGTTCAAAAAACATATTCCACTTACCATGTAAAGGAACTAAACATACTATCATTGTCACATCCAATAATTCCAAACAACACAAATTTATTTCCATCAATTTACATAAACATATATTCCAATAATGGTCATGCCTAATGCAAATATTTTTATATCAATGAATCTCGAGTAAAAGCATGTTTATTATCATAAAGTTGTTTGATGCACAAATCAAAGTGTCCTATAATACTTATAACCTTTCAATCATTATATTCCCCTATGCAGAATGAGCATTGGTTTAATAGGAATAATAACATATGCATATTAACCAAGATTTATTTACTATATTTAATTTGGACAATCCACTTAATTATTTATATAAAATAAACTATTCTTCAACCAATAAATGTGTTTCATCTTAAACTCTATTGTATATATTTATATCTTATTGATTATTTCTCCTTACAAGTTTCATTTAAAACCATTATATGTCACGGGGCCAGCCTAGACTACCACCCCATGTGGCAATAAAACAACCCCATAGCCCATTTATAATGAAATGATATGGTTCTTAGGACTCCCAAACTACGCCTCACACCTAACATTGACCCAACTCCCCTAAACATTTGAGTGTTGATTTTTCAACATCAATGTAAGTTCCTAACTTGCCAGCTTCACACATACAAGTCAAACTCTACTCAAGTCCCATCTAGATTTGCATATCTCACCTCAACCTTTGTCTACTTTATGAATGCCAAATATTACATTGGATAGTCATCTACCTTGGTCGAAGAGCTCATCAAGCTCCCTAGATAGTGTTTCATATAACTGTCCTACTTGAGATGTCCCACTTCTCACATTCTCCCCCACTCAAATTGATGATGCCCTCGACATCAGTGTGACTTATCTTCAAGCCATGCATGGAAATGCATCACATTCCATGGAAAAGCAGTTACCTAAACTCTTTAGTCGCCATCATTAAATGGCATAAGTTCACCTACCCATGGCTCTTGGGAAATTGTCATGCTACTCAGTATATTACCACACCTATAGAGTATTCGATCTTGCATTCATAATTCCTCCTACTCTACTACACATTTCAAAACCAACTCTTATGCCTCCAGAGCTACTTCATGAATTCATCTACCTAGCTACTCACTTTAGCTACA